>OZ022256.1:45452967-45652789 GCA_963978905.1 Trichostrongylus colubriformis
TCGGATTTTAATTTGGTTTTCGTGTTTCAACGCATAAAAGAGTTTATTTGGAAAATACGGAATGGAGAATAAATAAAGTGATGCTATATCTTTGGATAGTAAATCCCTCCCACAAACAAATAATTGGGTAAAAAATTTGGGTCATCGGAGTTAACACTGGCTTTTATGATACTTCGAGGGCTTTTGAGCACTCCATGAAATCGTTGTTTTGCAGTGTCATCTCCCACACGGCATCAGCAAGCTCCTGAAATTTAATCTTATATATACACACATATATGAGGAAAAATGGATCCAACAACTAAATTCGAATCCACCTGTAAGCGCATTCTTGCTATCTCGGCACCGGTCAATGCCCATTCGTCTTCAAGACAACTGAAAGGTGCAAAGCAATTTTTGTCGTGGAAAATGCAAGAAAATTTCTCGACCTACCTGCCACTATCCTCGGCTCTGTTACAAGAATCGGTAGTGGCTGACGGAGAGATTTCCTCCTGAACACGTGATTCAGAACAATCAGGACAAAGCGACGTTTTGAAACTGCCTTGCGGGGTGGACAAGATCTTTTCGTTGTCGCTTATCTCGATCCCTGTAGTACTAACGTTCGCACTGGACAAACTCAGGCCAGCAAAAATCTCAATACTCCCAGGGTCTGTTGGACGGTGGGTAAGGTGTCCCAATTCTCGGGTTTTTGGCCATTTCCATCCATTTTTCTTCATCATCATAGTTAGGCACCTCGACTTTCATGTTAACTACATTTTTCACTGTCGTCCGAATTTCACCTTTCGCTGCCTTAAAACTTGATAGCGAAATGGGTTGAATCAAGGATGACTGATACTGCCTGTAATTTATGTGTTTGCACATAAATTACAGGCATTATCAATCATCCTAAACGCTCCATCGTTCCCGATCAATAGTCGCTAATCAAGGTACATGTTCAACAAAAAACACGTCCACCCAGTACGAGGGTATCCTGCATCCCTAATTTCAAGCATGTAGTGTTTGCTGTAGGACGCATTTACTAGCACAGCAACAACAATTACTACAGTTTGTAACAAGAAAAAGCGATGCTAAAAGCGGTCTGAGGGACAAAGTGAAATTATGCCAGCATCTTTTACATATGGCTTCACGAACATGCATAAAGGTTTAATGGTTGGTGTAGCGGGTTAAAAATGGTAGGTTGTAATGGTTAGGATAGGAATCCAAAGCACCTATTGTGCGTAGATAACTTTTCGTTTGTATTGGACTCTCACGAGATTGGGAAAGTGAAGAAAGCGGGGGCCACATTCAGAACGTGTCATTAACGGCCAATGAAGCCGGTGAGTGTTCAGGAACCGTCCTGCATTATTGAAACGTGACTGAAAACTTTTGTAACAGTGAGGTGGACAACAAGCTAAAGTTTCCACTGTTTTCAAGTGGTTTGTATAGCTGTTATTCCCATTTAATTTTGGGGGTTCGGTACCATTTACTGCTATTTTTGCGCAATTGTGTTTACTAACGAAACACTTCTATCGCGAAAACAACGGCTGGTTTTGAAAACTGCTAATACCTATGAGGTCTGTTGCTATCAAGTCGCTGATAAAGGCTTTTCAAATATAACAATGAGAGTTAACCCATCATGCTCAAACAACTAGCAGTCGAAGCATTTAGTGGTGCCTAATAGGAGGCTGCTCGACTCTAAAAGCAACTGGTTTTCACAGCTTAAAGAATGAATTGACGTGCAACTGTGAAGGGCGTTTGTACACGATTGCATCCGCATAAAGGGATTTGTTCGTCTTCTAACGACACAACCAAGTTCAGCCGACCAACTACACTCACACTTCTAGCTAGGGTACACCGAGAGTCGAGGATTCCTCGACAGGAGGATCGTATTAGACGGGATAGAAGGATGGGGGTCACCTTCAGAGGTCAGCGTTGAGCACTAAAATATAATCACAATAAGCAGATGAGAAGCAAAAGGTATTTCATCGCAAATCCGTGTGGTAAAATGCAAAATGAATATCATTTTGCTTCAGGAAAGGATATCATATAACAGTATAACACATTGCAACTATGCGATCCGGCAACACTGACTGGTATTGTAGAGGTCAAGAGGTCAAGGAAAAGAGGCGGGGGTCGTATTTGGTCGCCGTAGTGAAGGGGGGGGGTCGTGATGAAGCGGCTGTTTTCTTCGACACCTGGGAGTGTCCTACTTCTAGCCAATCAGGATTTACACAAAGGGTAGCTAGGAGTCGATGCCAAATTGCAGAAAATGCACGTAATTTCCCAACAGCGGTTCCTCTCTATGAGACATTTTCACACGAAGATTCAAGTCAGAGATCCAGTAACCTTTTTGTTTTATGGGCAGTCTCAAATGTAATAACAAGCACCTTCTCCATTAGTATATGAAGCGGAGTCTTTAAAACCTTGACTTGCATCGTATTACCACTTGCGTCAATCGTTGAAGTGAGGCTCATTGGAAATGGAAAGTTGTCCACTGGCTGCGTTACTGTGATTCTTGTCACCTATAATCAGAGTTTTTCATTTCGCTGAGCTACCAAAAGATGTACAACGAATGACTCCGCTACCAAAGGTTAATTCAGTTCCCATGACAAAGATCTTAATCAACTGCTATCTGTATATAGCAGTTGATTAAGATACCGTGTATATAACACGGAAACTGCACTTATAACACTTATCAGGTCATAGCAGCCAAGCACATTCATACCGCAATGAGCACGTTCAACCGAGCTTTCATTTCACTGTTTAATACGCGTGAGGTAGCTCTCAACAGGGCCACATACATATTATGTAATAAAATACCGTTGCACACTGACAAGATTCTATAATTGCTGAGATCCTTCGCTGATGTGTGCAGAACTCGTAACGGCAAACAGCATAAAATATATTGTAAGCTCAAGAAACTTGGGCTGATACTGTAATACGGTCGTTCGATAATCAATAGTAATAGTTTGACTTTCAGCTGCGCGAAGTGTGAAGTTGGGACGCGGAGGGAGGTACAGCGGCGGACAGAGCTGGAAGACGTCGGCAGCACCGCGAGTTGGACCCACATCCGACGGCTCGACCCCTCTATTCTCGCGACTGTATTCGATTGCCCGACCACCAAATGACTAGGTTTTGATCTGATCGATCCTTATACCTCCTAACTTTGCGACTACTCCTACTAAGGCTGTTTGTCGATTATCATCTAGCATAACCATAATCAATTTTCAACACATCCGATTCGCGACTGTTGACAACTGCAAAGAATTTTTTTCAAGATAATGTCATCGGCAAAAACCCAGTCGTGATAGAAGGCCTTTTCAGTCGACAGAAGTACAGCTTATTACTTCAGAGAATCCACTCCCCTAGATTCCATTTTTCCATGGGTAATGTGGCTATCGAGGAATCCCTAAAAGAAGTCTTTCACATGGAAACTATATGGGTAGAAGGCTATCTGTGGCGAAATTCCGGCGAAAACTCCGAGGTGTAGAAACGGCGCAACGGATAACAGCTGACGCCTTGTATGACAGACCCCGCCCCCCTCCAAGCGATGTCATTCGTGCTTGGCTACGATGAGACCGGCCAAGGATATGCGGTGAGATCGAAGGTATTGCAGCGCGCCTTCGCACTTTTAGCTTAAAGCTCACTTCAGAGAATAGATGCTGTCGTGTTTTCAAACATTCCCTTGTGTTTACTTGGCAACATGCCAGTGGAAATCTCGCTCGGACTACCCGCTTCTTGACGGAAAGGACGTCCTCGTCGAGAATCAACGGTGGTGAAGGGGTTCTGTTTCTCGGGTTTTCGGCTATTCATCCGTTTTTCTCCACTGTCCTGTTACTAGGCATCTCGACTTTCATATTCGCTACTTCTTTTACACTTCGTCCGAATTTCCCCCAATGCTGCCTTTAAAGGATTCGGAAGGGGTCCGAAACAAGAGGAAGATGCAAAGAAATGAGCATTTTGTAACGAACACTGAAGGTTAGAAGCAATAATCGGTGAAAAAACACGGATTCGAAAGCGCGACGCTGTGATATGTTTTCGCATCGTATTCGCATCAACACACTGACTTTACGAGTTGTCCGCTGCAGGAGACGGGCCGTGGGCCAACGTTAGTTGTAGCACCGGACTCCCAGCGCAGTGGAGTGGCCATTCCCAAGTACATTAGCATTCATGTAAGTACAGCTAGAAACGATATAAGAAAGTACAAAGGAAAAAGTAAGAGGAAAGAACAATTTTATAATAAAAACATCTCCTCTTGGCACCATGCCAAGTCGTCAAATTGGCGAGTTTGTACAATGGCGGCCACTTAATCTCGTCCGAAGTACGTCTGTTCTACCGTGGGCCAAAACTGTCCCCTGCCGGTGTCTCTAAGGTCATAGGATGAAGACATATATCTTGCATGGGGCAAGGAAGGTATCAGTATATCAACATGGTCTACCCATCGTCAGCAAGCGCTGTGCCTATTCGTTATTTAGATGAGCGAGCCTAGGTAGCTCACAGCCACGTCCATAGCGATTTCTACCAAAGAAGGAAATGTTTTAATACCCGCGATTCACAACAAGCTTAATAATCACACGAAAATTACCCAGAGTTTGTGAGCCTCTGCTGTCTGAAACATTGAATTAATGAAACTTAACCAGCGGTTCGGTGTCTTTCATACAGCTGTAAGAGTTATGGGGACCTGTTACATTCCGAAGTTCCGAAGGAGGTTAGTTAGATCTCCTCTTGTGATAAGAATCACGTACGGTTTCTAGAGACTATAGGCTATGTACAAATGTCCTTACTAATGTTGTAGCACCTTCGGTGTTTTCGGTGCAACTGCCGGTGAGTTAAAGGAACCGGAAGGGGGTCCGAAACAAGAGGAAGATGCAAAGAAATGAGCATTTTGTAATGAACACTCAAGGTTAGAAGCGAAAATAGGCGAAAAAACCCGGACTGAAAAGCGCGACGCTGCGGTGTGTATTCGCATCCCATTCGCATCAGCGCATCCATTCCGAGTTGTCCGCTGTAGGAGACGGGCCGTGGGCCAACGTTAGTTGTATCACCTGACTCCCAGCGCAGTGGAGTGGCCATTCCAAACTACATTAGCATTCATGTAAGTACATCTAGAAACTATATAAGAAAGAACAAAGTAAAAGGTAGAAGGAAAAAACAGGTTTATAATAGAAACATCTCCTGTTGGCACCATGCCAAGGCGTCTAATTGGCGAGTTTGTGCAATGGCGGCTACTAAAGCTCTTCCACACTATGTCTGTTCTACCGTAAGCCAAAATTACCCCCTTCTGGTGTCTTTAAGTTTCATACTGGAACACTTATCTTATTTCTTCCTTTTCCTGGCATCGTGTAATCTGGAAGCGGGTCCATTCGGCGGATGCGGGAGTTCCATTGCACAAACAGCTTCCTTGAATAATTAATAAAAAACGTCCAATAGATTATATGTAGTTCAAATGTGCAAAATGCCCGCCTGTGATGCGGTGGATGTGACCGAGGCACAGAGGTGTTAACAATAAGTTGCTAGGCAGTAAAGAAAAAACGAGTAAAACTGCCACGAATCGAGATTCGAACTCGCATAACTGAATCCATGCTTGCATGGACCGGTTTTGCGGCATACGCCATCGATTGTTGGTCATATAGTCAATACGACGCGATTCTGTGACCTTTGACAGATGTACGCAGCCGAGTTATGCTTTAGGCCGCGTTCATAGCCATCGTTATTGGGGCATCGGCGCGCAGGCGGTCCGGCGGTTTATGCAGTCACCGAAACCGCACGCGCCGCATGTACGGCGCAGCATTGTGATCAATACGTATCCTATGCTCGTTAGCCATCGCGCCAATGCGCCCAAAACGTCGGGAAGGCGCGGTGGGCCAATCGATGAATGTCTTTAGCTGCATTCGCTCATGCCCCGATGCGTCAATAACGATGGCCATGAACGCACCCTTAGTACTGGAGGGTGGGGAAACCAAAGGGCGAAAGTATCTATACACCGCAGGGGCCCACGGGCCTTGCTAGCTAAAAAACTCAGAGGGCGTTCTCCACGCGAATAGCGACTCAGGTTGTCTCCTTGAACATCTAGCCTTCTCGTGAAGACACGTAGGGGAAAGTTCGGCAGTTTGTGGAATGTAAGAGTTGGTGCTTAGCAGTGTGATAGTAAAAGAAGGGCAAAAAACGATGAATCAGCCGAGAAACAGGATCCCGAAAATCCCCTGTCTTTCGCGCCCCTCTGCATCACTAGCTGGGGGTAGTACTGCTGAGGGGCGGAGAGGCTAAATCAGGGGGCTGCAAACGTTGTCCCGCCTTCGCCCAGATCTTGCGCGATTGATGGACTGCAGAACGACAAGCCGTGCTGCGCGATCATGATAGGACCCCATGCCGCACTTTTCAATGCGAGTTTCGCTGCATATCACCTCTTTTGAAGTCGAAGGTTTGTTTTCAGAGAACATGTATCACCAGCTCTCCTTTCCCCTCACCCCTCCCGGTGCCTCTAACGTATTCTCCCTTAATAGCGGAACTGTTATTTCTGTAGCCTTCAGAAGGATACCGTAGACACATGATAGTTTGGACGAAACATAATGGTGCGAAATATAGGAAGGGCCGTCTTCACAGTAGTATATTGTAATATGTAGTTTCGTAGAAAGAAAAAACGCAGGTTGGATGCACGGAATTAGCAAGAGTGTGACTCTAGGTGACGAATATTATAAACTATGAGGATATCATGAATCATCTTGCATGATGTGAACAACTCTCGTGTAACCAGTCCAGTTGAAACAGACTATAAAATTATGCAATCACGACCTACCGTGAATGCACTGCAAGCGCTGAATTTGGATTAGGTTCAAGAAGTCCGAGAAGTTGTTCTTTGTAGATGTCCTGAATTCATTGTTCATGCATTTGTTTTCACTTTTGATGAATAATGACAAAAAATACCAGTGATATCACTTGGATTTGTTCTCGTCTTTCGGACAACATTGACATAATACTTCACATAGTTTGATGACCATATTATATGCTTTGTTCCTTCTATTTACTAATATTGATTCAAAATAAGCATTATGTAGTAAAAGTATGGCAGACACATCGAATACATATGGAAAACGGTGCTCACTGGTTGTTCTTATTGTTAGATAAGCTGAAGCATCTCACCAGCAAGGTGGTGAGATGCTACATACACCATGGTGGCACCGACATATCGTGGTTATATTAATTGACAGTCGTGTCTGATTAGTGAAAACATGGTGATGGTCTCCGGAAATTTCCATGTAAAATGGCCAAGAACGCTCCAAAGTTTCAAGGGCCCCTTGAGGAGTTAATAGTTTTTGACCCTTTTGAAAGATGTCGTTGGCGCCAGCAGACAGCCATACTGTTAATAGTTAACGGAAACGTGTTCAGAAAACACACCTCTTTTCACATTTTCCGTACTCTTCATCAGATCAAGCAATTCCCACGCGTTTACTGTGATTTGAGTGAGGTATGGGGGTGAAACATGAAACTGCATTGCTGTCAGCCCTTGTTTCAGCAACCTTACGTTTTAAGATTGGTGATTATTGTTGTAGACAGATATGTACATATTTAAGGCGATGTCTCCTACATCCTTGTGAGACTGCTGAGATTAAGACTACAGGTTACATCACATGGCTTGACATCTGTATTCTACAATAGTACTGCGAGCATACTTCCGTCGGGTGAGCTACGAGAACAGCTGCGTAGTCATGCTGTAAGACAAAATTCTGCATAGCCTGTCAGCTATTAAATGTGTTCATAAGATCTTCTGCGAATCTCTGGAGTCCACTGAACAGGTTCTGAAGACAAGGTTTGATGCAAATTCATTGGCGGAGACATCTTAGACCATTACCTTTGCTCCACCAGAAATGCCAGGGCCTAGGTTCATCGGCACATTTCCCAACAATCGCGCTTATACTTCTAGACCATATAAATTGAACTTTTCTAGACACGAAAATACAACTCATATGGAACTATTTAGATTCTGAGTGCTGCTACGGTGCAAACTCACTTTCTTTCAATTCCACTCTACGAACCAAGGTAATACGGCTTTGTGTGAACTGTAGGCTTCGTAGACTATGCACTATCCGCTTGGCGGTGCCTTTGCTGCTCCTCGTTGCTTTATAAATTGTAGGCCACACAAAGAACGGTTTAATGCGAGGGAATCTGGTCCGCAGAGGCGGTGCTGTAGGAAGCGGCCCCGAATCATTTTCTCCTCAATGACAATAATCTAATGTCCAGAGCCTGAAGAACATCTGAAGTCACCGAATCACGCGAATGTCATCGAACTGAGGACATTTTCTCACGAAGTCCTCATTGAGCCTAGCACCACAACGAAAACAAATCTGGGCTTTTCCCTCGGGACACACATGTGGGCAAAAGACGCGTTAAATATGCATCTCAAAGATGTAATTGGAAATTATATCCACCTTAACAGATCTGCTGGCTCGCAATCATTTTTCGTTTCGCATGGCAACCTCGTAGTAATTATACAAAACATTGCGATCGAAAAAGTAAAAATTGTGTGAATGAATCGAATGTGTTGAAATTCAAATAGAAAATGGGGTCGTGCAGAATCGACACTCATCATGCTATCACAACGCACTTGAAAATATTAACAGAGTGAATGGAACCTACATAACACGTCGCTTTTTTAGTCTTCCCTCTGTTTTCGTTTCTGATTTTCAGATAAGCGTCTCTCCACTTCTTTTGCATCTGGGAGCGAAGAGACATGGGCAAATAATTCTGAAACATGACTTTCTCTCTAGGTATCTGTGTGAACACCGCTTTCACCAGGCCCCAGCTTGAGGTTTCACTTGAAGGAATCGGGAGGAGTCGGACAAAGAGGTGAAAGGGACGAAAAAATCGTTTTGAAACGAACATTCGAGGTTGGTCGGTCGAGAAACCCGGGTTCATATGCGCGATGTCATGAGATGTGAAATAAGTGAACCAACGAAAATCCATTGATTTCACACTCGACGTCTTACCATTACCAAGGTGTCGTGTGTGCAGTGTGTCCAACTATCGAACTGCACGAGCTACGGAAGGTCTTCCGTGGGCCGAAATGCCACCTCCCAGTGTCTTCAAAAAACTTTGCAAGGTGAAGTCAACAACTCAGCTTATAAGTGACGGATATTTACTCGAAGGGAGATCAGCGCACAGTGGTGGTGAAAAAGATGCTCTACGGCAAGTGCGGTGACGGCAAAACGGTAATTAATAGGATACTCCTGATTCTCGCTGTCCCCATTGCAAATTCGCCCACAGTAGGACCAAGTGAACACTTCAAGTTTTACCGTCACCGTCGCGAGATGACGCGACGGTGACGGTAAGGCACCTAAATGGGACCCTAATATGATGTGTATAAGAAGTATCCTATCAGGGTACCGTTTAAGCGTCACCGTCGCGTCATCTCACCCTTCAAGTGCTAACTTGGTCCTACTGTGGGCAAATTCGCAATAGGGACAGCGAGATCAAGTCGATTTGAAATATTGGTTACCGTAGGTATTTTATAACTGTTCCGATGAAAGATATCAAAACGGCATTGAGAAAGAGGGCATTAATTCACAGCAGGAGCTCCACGAGAAGCAACTGTTCCATCGTTGAATGAAATTAGATGTAATATGCATTTCTAGAGCGGAAAATAAACGAAGTCAATGATCAAGAGTTTGAGAAACGGGGTCTTCTGCTCATACTTGTCGTAAACGTACTCAGACTAGCTCACCACGTTGTCTCATTATAACCGAATCCATTGCTGCACCCCTTCGCGTAGCCTGGGGAAGTAGCTTCTTGGGGAGGGGGTGGGGACCGTAAGGAATGTCCCGCTTCATTACCTACACAAATTCCTGTTCAAAATTAAAAGCAGTTGAAAAGATAGCTATGCTGTACCACAGGGGCTGGATTGGGAATCGAAAATCCCTGGGTTCGGAAGACGTTGAGAACTTCCTCCCTGGAGAACATTGTCACGGGATCGGACTTCGGCGATTGACTTGAAGGCAATAGCTTCATTGCATACCACGTGAGCATGCTGTATTGCTGCAATAATGATAGTATAAACGAAGCACCTGACGAACAAAAAACCATAGTTACTCTCTCAGAAACTCACCGTGGGTGTCGTAAAAAAGGATTGCAGCGAGTTGCATACGCCGCATAAAACGGAAAATGCTATGGCCAAGCTAAAACATGAAAATTACATCGGCATCTGCTTCGGAAATTCAGGAGGGGGTGCCAAAAAAAGAAGTAATCTTGCTCACGGCTCCCATCCGTCATGTATAGAAAACATAGGAAGAGGAAAGAGATGAAAGTAATGGGACAAAATATTCCCGAAATGTTCGTCCAGAAACAGGAGCAAGCTGAAACTCACTACTTATACCTTCATCGAAATACGGAGGCATCAGTAGGCGCAGGCGGGCTTCAGAGCACCTATGTACGGTATCAAGGTCCGCTTAAAACAGTGGAGTCAGGTTCTGTGGTAGGTCTTTTGTGGGAAGCTTCCTAAGGACTGGCTCTTTTCATGAAAGTCGCAGAGCTCTTGCTGCTTTACAACGCTGCTATGGTCCGAAGTGTCATTTTCGTCCCATACCTGCCTTCAAGAGGTTTCAGTGGTAACGCCACGTTCTGTTCCTTGGAAACCGAGGGCGCTGGGATCCCGGAAAAACATAATGTCTGAGAACACCACCCAGTATGATTCCCTTAGGTAATCAGAGTGAAAGGTCTTTAGCAAGGTTCTGAACGAGGGCGACGAAACCTCGATTTTGCCGTGTTGAGGTGACACATCATACTCACTCAGAATACGCTCCCGATCCTGTTCGTGCAGAAGGCTGGTACGGGGTTTGCTGATAGTAGGAGGTGTGCTCTTGAGTCCGGGGATGGAAATACCTCTTCAGAGTTTGCTGAAGTTCGATTAGAGAAGAGTTAAAAGTGGAGGAGAAAAATTACTTTTTTCATTGGCACCCTCTGTAATTTGACGGCGAATCAAAAGGCAAGAGGTATAAAGCACAAGTGCAACATATCCTGTAAGAAAGGTACTATGATGACGAACATTTTTCAAACATAGCAGTTTTAAGGATGGAAAAAGGTCTGAACGTTAAAGGCACACCTCGCGAAAAATTGTGAGAGCTATCGCGCATGTTACAGGTTGTAGAGGCCCTGGTTTACCCACCAGTGAAGAAAAATGAATCAAAACCCCTCACAATCACCAAAAATAAAGCCCCTTTAAACGGTCCACGTACGAGTATGGGAGATCAGAAGTGAGTTTTTGCTCGATAATATCGCGAAAAATGCTACGATATCACCTGTTCTTTCCTGCTGAAGCTACCTTCGCTATTGATATCGCTGCCTTATCTTGTCTTATCGCAATTTCTCTCTCGTCTAAGCCGGGTGTGATTCGGCTCGATGGGCTCAACTCGCTCAGGCCGACCAGGCCGTGCGTGGCGGGGGTGAGCCGTGGCGCCGCAAAAAGGGCAATCATCACAACCATCCAAGGGTCTACCTGCCCTCAGAAGGTAAGGATCACTTTGATTATCGCGTGGTATGCCTTCAAAGGAATCGTCCACGGAAAAATTAGTTACCTTTATATGTATTTATGTTGTATTTGCCTAATAAGGGTTGCATGCAAAGTTTCACGCGAAAAAGTGAAAATTCGGCCCAGATACGATACGGCTCCCCGAATTCCTGGTCGGGTGGGCGGGGCCTCCGAGAAAAAGCCCTATCCCGTCGTTCGTCGCAGTTGAGAACGGAAAGTGGGCTGCTTACGTAACTTTCTGTTCCCACTATGCATCTCCGACCGCGGCGGACGATTGGCAGCTTGCTTGGAGGCTCCGCGCGCCCGGCCAAAACTTTGTGGCACTGTATCTTAGCCGGATTCACAGTTTTTCGCGTGAAATCTGCGTGCGGTCTGCATTAGGCAAATACAACATAAATATATGGGAAGCGTAAAAACTCATTTTTCCGTGGACGATCCCTTTGATCAGCGTTTTGTGAGGATGCGCCATACACTGTAATGTCATTCAGTAGCTCAGCGGTCGGAAAATGGGGTCCGTCCCACATTATAAGTTATGAAGACGAACTCAGTAAGATAGAGGGAAATGCTATTTTGAATCGAGCTCTACTGGCTTCGATTTCAGTACTTCGAAACATGGTTGAAACATCTTTTAGTTCGAGTGCTGAGAATGTATCAGTAGAAGATCAAAATCATTTTTTTTTCGACAAGCGAAAAAAACGTAGTCATACCAATTGACGAGCGAATGCGTTACCCAGTCATTGGAAATTACGAGTAATTGCCAGTAGCTCACAAGCAACCATGGGCCAATAGCCGTAAATGCAAGGTCTCTCTGGCACTAAATTGTATGAGCCTTTTCTGGATTTTCAACAACTTATATGGCTCCCGAGCTTCTGTTACCTTTTCGACCTCATTTTTCCTGTGCAAGGAGACGGTGCCCAAATAGTTTTCCACACTTTCTTGGTAATGTGGCAGGTATTTGAACGTAACCAGATTTCTGTACGAGAATGCAGTCGCTATCAAAGCGGAGCATAAGTTAAGTAGTAAAATCGGAGACCATAAATCTATGGTAACGGAGGAAAAAGTTCCCAAACAACTCCACGTCGAAGTCGACTGAAAAATGATAATATTAGTGAGAAATCCGAGAGCACGACAAAAAAGTTGCGTGAAGCATAAAGACCCCTGGTTACTGTTTCACGATAGTTCTTGATTTTTTGCTCTATCGAAGATTTCCAACTTTTCTTTGAAGGTACTCGTAGTCCTTCATCTGATGGGAACGAGTGAGGCCAAGCTACACGCTAACACTAAGAGTGGATCCTAGTAAGAATTCATCAAATCGATCAAGAATAACTCGTTGTATTAAATTGGCGCATTGTATTTTTGTGGTTGTTGAAGCTGTCAAATGCTTCATTCGAGGACATCGTGCACAGGGAAGGGGGAGGGGGACCATTGGGCAACTGTCACGGAATCCGTCGGTAATCGATAATCTAGTAAAGGGAATCTTTGAGTCACTTAGTCATTCAGTACTCACAAGTCACTTTGTGAGCAATTCCACCTGCAGGATCAGGTCTAGCTCCACTACCAATGTCATGGTAGTTTTGATCGAATCCTGTCCACTTTGAGCTGATGCAAGTGCAGGAAGCTCACTTGAGCGAATCGCTCAGGTTAGAGACTTCGAGGATTTTATGTACAAAAAGTTCAATTATTCCCCGGAAAATGTTCAGCAGCTTCCACAATCACGAGAAGGTCAAAAAGTTTCAGAAAATTCGAATGTTCAGCACATTTCTGATGGTTTTATTTACTTCCACTACAACGGTCTCAAAGCATAGAGAAAGCACTCGGCGCTAGAAAATCCTCACGCCGCCGTCAGGCTTCGCGATTTTGCGATTCTGCGATTTCGCCGCGCCATTTTTTTACACGTCAACTTGATCAATAGCTTCTGCTGTAAAATGGACCTACGCGAAAAGGGGAGTGAAAGACCGCGACAACTTTTCTGAGAGGAAAAAGCGCAATCCTAACAGTGCATTCAATCTCACAAAGGGTGTGCGACGGCTGTGTAGGGACTTGGTACCTAGTGTGTCGAAAGTTCCATGCACCACCTGCTGAAATCGTCTCCTCACATCGAGCGAAGCCGGTTCTTGTCCACGCAATATCTCACGAGCGTGCACAAATATGCCCGAGTCCTTTCTGCCAAGGAACATGCAAGCTGGAAGCATCAGCAGGAGGGGTGGTGTGCATAGTTACTTTATTAACGTAGCAGGATCTCTTCTGATGAAAAAAGTTCAAATTGGATGAATCTGATGACTTGACAAGATATTAGAGCGATATGAGGAAAGAACCATGCTACTATTCAAGACCTGATATGCTGGTGGTAGTTTTACTTTTGGGCCGTCTTCTCTTGCTTCGGTAAGAGCCGGCTAGCAAAGTATCACACATCCCATTAGCTCCACTGTCTTTCTTATCAGTGCGCTGCAAATTGCAAATTCCAACAAGTTAATGCTCTAGTCCATGTGTGCCTCCACAAAGGCGTGGTTTGGAGCGAATATTAGCTTCTTGAGTGGGCAATCAAGTTGCCAGCCTTGAACCCAATCGAGAACCTGGGGAGGGGGTGTTTGTCGCTCAAAAGGTTCACTCTTGCTGCGGACGCTCAAGAGATGAAGGACACTTTCCAGGAGGTCTGTGAAAGAGTGTTTTCAGAAATGATCACACGACATGTCCAGAGCATGCCGAAGTGAATGACTGAAGTGGATGGAGGCTACAACTCTTAAATATTGTTGCTGGTGTTGTGAATTCATCGACTCATCGTCGAAAAAGTTCAAAATTCTAAGTGAATCCATACTTTTGAGACACTCTGACATTCGAAAAAGGGCAAATAAGAATTTTGCGGTTCTTCGCCCCCAGCTTCACTGATGCGTTTGATCACGACAGCATTAAGTAGTACTGGTACAGATTTGGGGGGGGGGGGGGATATCGTTGACCTATTTTAGAGATATTGATGAAAAATAGGGTGAATCTATACCTTTGGGTTTATGTATTTGTTGATGAAAAAAGTAAATGATTCTCAACGAACAGACTATGTTCAAAAGATTCAAGGGGAAAAACAAGAAAGTAGGTCAACCTCCGTTTCGCACGTGCCCTTAGACGGAGGTTGAGCTTGGAAATAACTTCCTTCTATGCTTATCAGTAAGGGAAGGGAGCAGGCATGTTTAAGATAGTACTTATGGACACTCTTATGCATTAGTTCTGTCTTCGGATTGAGAAGATGCAGACATAATGAGGGCCATGACTATCATTGAAACTCAAAATGAACTTACCTCAGTGTACATCGATGTCAGAATTACCAGCAGTGCACCACACACAATAGAACTAGTAAGGAGAGTTCGAGCCTGATCAGATTATGAAATTACATTATAATACAGTCATCAGTATCAACTATTGTCAGCTTACAGCGAGTACAGATTTTCCGTAAACACATTCCGAGAAAGTGGTAGTCCATGCGTTTGGATGCTTGATGCTGACGAGTTCAAAAGCATTAAAAGCTTCAAGAGCAAAAAAAGCGATCCCTGAAATACACCCCTGTGCTCCAAAGCAACTCAGCTTTTTAGTCTTCTGACCTGACCGATATGGTACAAAGTTGAAAGCGAGGCTATAGTATCTGGGCAGTTAGTTAGTAGATGAAAAAATCAGCAAAATAATGATTGTCTCCGGAGCACGGGTAGAACAAAAACTGAACTGTTTCTCCGCTTCTACCCCAATCCGACACCGAGAAAACGGGTGGATGGTATGGTGTAAGGCGAGCCTGTGGAGCGCCGCAGACTTAATAGTGATGTCGCAAATGTCCACTTTCGCCGTTCTTATCTCAAGATATTCATGTGTCCTACAAAATTTTCTCTCCTGCTCTCTCCGATTTCTTTCTCCTTCCCTTCATTGTTTCCAGGATTGCATTCACCTTTAAGTTATTCGCTGATTTAGTCATTGCTTGGCAACAGAGGTAGTTAAGTTGGAAGTTTGAGAGCTGTCAATGAAATACTATTTGCGGAAACACTGCGCTGTCGTCGACAGATACAATGAAAGTACAGAAAAAAAGTCGGAAAAAGGAGTATAAGAGGAACATAAAGACTAGGGAAGTAACAAAACTAAGCGATGGGACAACACATTTGACTTGTTCGTGGGAGGCTTTCGGCAAACTAAACGTACCCATAGAATAGCATGCTGTAATAACGTAGAAAGCCCATCTGCAGTCCAGTTCCGAGATGCCGAACATTTTTGGATGACGAAAAAGAAGAACAGCAAACCCTCCCATAGTTTCAACGAATAAACGACAGTTTTGGTAATAGGACTGTGGATCCTGCAAGTAGCGCACGAATGTTGACGATTTACTAGAAGCTGTAACGAACGTTCACGGGTGTAAACCATTCAGTGATTACGATACCATTGAGATATTTCGAAAATAATATCAGTTTGGCATGTGAATGTAAGGTTACGAGTTAAGTATTCGGACATATTAGGTTTATGAGTTTTTCATTTTATAGAAGCGCTCTTTTTCCCGCCAATTGCTTTCCAGAAATTTCTCCTGTGGGAACACATGTAATACAAGTCTACATACATCTGTAGGTACTATTGTCTTCCATCTCCCGAATAATATTATATTTGTCGGTAAAATGGAATTATCAAGGGAGTACTATCGAGGTCTTCTACTATATGATTTCGAATATGACCTCTCAGTCGAATCCAATCGTCGTATAAACGCACCATTGGAGGAGAGTTCAGTGTCTGAACGTGTGGCACAGCTTTGGTTCAAACGCTACCGAAAAAGCAACTATAAAATCAAAGATCCTGACCGGTCAAGACGCCCATCGGAGGTCGACAACGAACAATTATGAGCTGCTGCCTTTGCACCACATTAACAGCAGACCCATGGTCAGCAACTGGATAGATTGCCCGCAGAAATCGCAGAGGGGCGTTAGAAACATGAAACATGGCACGATTCGCTTCCTACATGACAGTGCTCGCTCACATAGTATTACAAAAGCGACTCATCAGAAAATTCTCGAGCTCGGTTGGGAAGTGCTGCCCCATCCACCTTATAGCCCTGATCTTGCTCCATCGGATTATCATCTCTTCCCTTTCCTGTTTACCGCCTTCCAAGAAAAAAGGTCGATAATGAAGATGACATGGAACGATGGATGTGCAACTTCTTCAAATCGAAGCCAGATCAGTTCTACGTGGATGGCATAGCAAGTTGCCCAAAAGGTTGCGAAGAGTGGTAGAACAAGATGGTGATTACCTTGTTTGTTGGTGTGCCCTATGTGTTACTTGGATTGCTTCCAAAAAAAAAATACAATGTACTTTAGCGCTGTGCCCGAGAAGTACGTGTGCGGCTTCGATACAGATACGAGGACGAATGCGTTTTGCGGTGCTCGCGATAGTTTTAGCGCCTTTTCCCGAGGAGCAAGGTGCAAGGCGGAGAAACTCTTCGTTGATACAAATATCAGTGAAACGGTGGATAGAAGATAAAAGCAAAGCTACGTTTTCTACGCTTTTCTCATTATTCTTTCAGCGTCGCCATAGGTGTTTATAACCAACGATTTTTGTTCTTCATTAGGATTTGATGCGCTGCAAGTTTTATAACAGTGGTGTGTAGCTTCATGCCGCAGATCTCTGCACTGGTGGGGTTCTCGTCTACGTTGCTGAAAGTGCACGCCTAGACGAGTCTAACGAAGAAAGACAACCCCTTCCAGTTGGAGATTGCCTATATTTTTGGGACTACTTATTTCAAATCTAAAATGTTACTTTGTCCAAGCTGTCCAGTTTGCGGTAATTCGAAAGCACTGCTGTTCACACATGTCTTCACAGCAGAGTCACTCAGTGGAGTATGCTGTTCACACATGTCTTCACAGCAGAGTCACTCAGTGGAGTAGTGGGAAAACTTCCGTGCTGCTTTCTTCGACTTGGATTGATCCATGGCTGACTCAACACGCGTAAGAGCACCGCGAACGTTGTGATTGAACTACAGCTGACACACGGTATCTATCCAGAAACAGGCTCGAGAGGGTCAGAGGTAAGGGCAACGATGTATGACCTCCATATTTGGAGTTGACTATTGAAGCTGTCAAAACGAAGTTCCATAAACCCTTCCAACTAACGTTTCTAGTTCTTCCTCTTAGCAAGTATTTTGTTCTCGCTCCCGAGCATCTCAAAATGAACCCAAAAATGGGATCAAAATGGAGATGCCGGCCGTAATTCGTAATGTGGAAGGACAGGTGTCTGCACGCCGCCTTACCTGAAATCCTGTGAACCTCAATAGACACTTCCGGAACAATTTTTCAAACAATGCGCCATAATTTACGCGATGTATTCGTGTGAGCTGTCCGAGGAAAAAACAAAAACAAATAAAGTTCTTCGAAGGAGATCTTTAGAATATATAAAGTGGTTCGTTTCGCCAGAAAGTTTCATCAGAAAATCTCATTTCAAAATCAGCACAGTTACAAACGAGTTAGAGGGTCAATTAAAATTGGGAGGAGAGGGGGAGGATGGAGAAGAGTTCCCTCCGACGTCGAAGCTCCTTCCCTCCCAAGGCTTAGGCCAAAATTCATATCCCCTATATCCCCTCCTACATGTAAAGGAAAAAAAAGCCCTCAGTTCCCGAAAGACGGAAGCTACCATTCCTGGTGCATGACTGTTGGCTTACACTGCTCTACGTCCCATCTAAGGCCACAATATCATCCACAACTGTCCGATAGGAACAGAAGTAAGAACTCATGGGTTTATTCTGAGGAAAGGAAAGAAGGAAACTTTGTCAACCTATACATAACATTTTTGAAATAGCTGAACAAGTTATCAGAAATAATTTCATTAGGTTGGTGCATAAGTGTGAAACTTCTTGGTTTTAGTCTCGCACTTCAACAATTATCAATAGCCATAGCGAGTAAGAGTATGCATCGAGAATTCTTAAAATGTACTACATGAGGTGGGCTCGCATTGTAGCAAGAATCGACTTAAGTTCAAAACCTCATTTTTGGACCGATGACCTGTTACAATGGTCTTCAGAATCTCTAGATAGGAAAACAGCTACTGATGTTCATGCTACAGTCACTTTTAATGCCCTCTGTATTCTGCAGTGTCTTGCTGCTCCATCTGTTTTCTATCAGGAGACAGAATCTTGCAGTCCACCCATCCACAGGTTGTTGGACGCTCACTGAAGATCCTTGGAGATTTGAAAGCGAATCCAAAGGTCTCTGCGGCAATTGATGCGGTAATTGACAACACCTACTCTACCCATACAACAATAGGCAGACTTCCAGGATGTCATGGCCCCCAAGAAGTCAGCAGCTCAGATGGCCTAGAAATCTAATGAGTCAGACAAGGCAAAAGATGCGTGGCTAAGAAACTTGGCTTGCCTTTCTTCCATTGACAAGAAATTTGCGAGACATCAGAAGTGGATGAGGTACTTCGCGTTAACAATGTGAACGGTTCCACTGACAAGGTAGTGGAGAACTGTCTCTACGTGTGGTATTAACTGTACTGAAGTCGGAGGTGTCGCTCCAGATTCTTCAGGATCCCCACAACCAGAGCCTTGCCAATCGACGCTGTAGTACCGACTACTGTTTGTGCTAAGCAACTGCAGAAACCGGCTGACAGTATCTTTCACGTCTAAGAATAGCTGGTTAGTTCAGCAACACAATCGTGTGTTCTTGTATGTTGAAGAGGTAGAGCAGGAAGATGACGAGGAGCTGCGCATCCTTCTAAGCTAACATGTTCTGATTACTACTTGATCAGGGCCCTGAGCGTTATATGGATCGTAAGAATCAGAAGAACAAGAATGAATCGATCATGTGGCTACACTCAAACTGTACATCCATCGGTTTCTCAAATCGTAGCTACGGGACAAGACAATGCGGGAAAACCTTCTTCAGTGGACTATCCTTTACGTTATCTTCAGATCGTCAGGAGGTTCTTGGGTAGCAGTATTGGTATAGAACTTATGGGCGGAAAGCATTGACCAGCTGCCCTATCCGACAGCTTTGGTATAGGTTCCATTCTGAAGGAAAAGTTGTTGTTGTTGTTGTGGAACCCAAGAACCTCCTGACGATCTGAAGATAACGTAAAGGATAGTCCACTGAAGAAGGTTTTCCCGTGTTGTTAGATTTGTACGCCAAACTAATCGGTTCCTTGCCAAGATCTAGTCATTTTCTCGCAGAACAAGTAGAAGATGGCAAGCGCCACTATATAGAATGAATATAGAAGAATGCTTACATCTGCTTACCTCTTCAGCATAAGGGAAGTAGATGAGAAGGATTCCTTTCGCAATCATAATAAATATTTCTTGTAATGATAGCACTAGTTCACTAGTTGTTGGAGCAGAGATATGTGAAGTCTGAAAATGATGCCCTAAACAATATATGTATTCAAGGTACACTTCGCGATATCAGATTAGATCAGGTTAGTCGACTTACCTTCTTAACAGGGCATGTAGATCATTGTTCAGCTATAAAGCCGGCACTCTCTTGCGCCGGTAAAGTACGTCATTACGGCGCTGCGCAGCGATTATCGCACTGATCTGATTATCGCATGGTGTTCCTTTGAGGATGAAGATGCGCAAAGCTTAGTTGACACTAGGTTCAAGGAGGAATTAAGGAATGCACATGGGCGAGGTCGATCTTGGGCTCGACGAGGGTCGGCGTCAAATTGACGCAATCATGTGCTTGCCGCAAACACGGTGTCAATCTGATAACGCACACCGTTAGCAAAACGCTGGACCCAATCACACTACAGTATGGTGATCGTGCTGGGAGCCCACGACTTCGATTTCGGATCTTGGCATAGTGCCATACTATTCAATACCCGAATTTGAATTCCTGGACTCTCGCCATGATCACCATACCTAGTGTGATTGGGTCGAGCGCTTTGTAAACCGTGCGCGTCTTCAGATTGACGACGTCGTCTGCTGCAGGAAGATGATTGCATCAATTGATCGGCGTCAGTTAACACAGACACCCGCATCGGTGCGCAAAGTATGACCGCGGCTTAAAGGTTTAGAAACAACGTGAGACTTCTAAAAGTTATTAGAAGACTCTAAAAGCTTTCACAAAATTGCCTGCAAAGAGAGGTTGCAAAAGGATTTTGAGCACTATAGGCAAGCATCCGGCGCTCAGCGCTTCTATTAAACCTGAAATGGTACAGTTTGGAATTAGTATGCTACACATCTAATATAAACCATTTCAGGCTCGATAAAGAAGTTTCGCACCGAAAGCTTGTCTATTAGGTTCAAAATTCTTTTGCATTATCGTTTGTAGCAAATTTAACTTGAGCTTTTTTGTGTTTATTGGAATAAATTTTAGAAATCTTACATTGTTTCATACACATTCAGATCAATATGAGGCTTCGGGACAAGACAATGCGGGAAAATCTTCTCCAGTAAACTATCCTTTACGTTATCTTCAGATGGTCAGGAGGTTCTTGGGTAGCAGTATTAATATTGTCCAATCATCACTACACGACGAATTTTTTCAACGACACTGCCTAGCAACAACAGATACTAATAGGCCACTGTCGGTTCGTGGTGGTTTGTAGTTTCGGGAAAATTCTTGACAGAATGGCTGACCGTGACACTCGCTCGGTGACACGATGGCAATGGACTCAGCGAGTGCACGCATATGCAGTTAATCAGTCACTGCTGGTAGCGTGCCGGCTAACTGACAATCTTGATAGCAGCACTGCTCACAGGGTCCAGCCGTCTACTGGTCAAGTTAGCTGACGAGGCACGATAAGACTGGGTTTGAGCAAATGCAGCGCTATGACAGCTCATTGTTGAGGCGTAAATAAGGTGCATACTGGATAGTCACTTAAAGACACCGAGAGGGGGCAATTTGGCCAACGGTACTCGCTTGCACTTCGGTTATTGCACACACGACGCCTTGCCAAGACGTTGAGAGTGAATTCATTGGGTATTTTCTATCACGAAAGTATTTTTTCATAGTTCTTCGCTTCTTCTTCCTTGAGTGACTTATTTGTTTCTGCTTGTTGTTTCATTTGTTTAAGATTTTCAATGACAAAATTAATTCCAAATTCTCTGATCGCTGCCGGCAGGCAACTCGACCAGTAGATTGGGCACTTCGAGGTGAAGCGCGCTAGGATCGCCGTAGTGCAAAGGCACGTTTTTCAACGCGAGCTTTGCTACAAATTATCTCTTTTCGCCTGGGATCTCGTTTAGAGGGATGAGAGTTTCCAAACACGCTTTCCTTACTTGCCCCCTCCTGGTACCTTTGAGAATAAATTGCTCCAAGAAGGTTAGTCCACTGATTTGACTGTCACATGGTGTCTCTCTGAGCAGAAGAAAGGTAATGGGCTGGAACGTACCGGTAAATTTCTGGCAATAGCTTCAATAAATTCAGCCTCTATGGTTCTCTACTTCACAACAACCTCTCAGTTAATTCTGCATCCATGCTCTTTCGGATGTGCCTTCATTTGCTTCTATCCTCGCATATACTCGCGATGTATTGCCACTATATTTAGCCTTTAGCTCAAATTCATCTGTCGATTAGACTCCTGCGGCAGGAGCCAATTGTGACAAGTGGCAGGCAATACATAAATGTCATGGTATGCGAAGTTTTGGAGTGGATGATTTTATTGAAGGTGGAAATGGAACCTCAGATTCTGAATTAGCTTGGAAGATGAAGCTGGAGCTGCTTTTGTTAACGTCACAATATTGTCCAGTAAAACCGTACTCGCAGATACAGAAGGCCTAAAAACGGCATACATTAATTATGAGAATTTTATCGCCAAAGAGGAATACAGATCGTACATTATAGCTTCCTTGAATGCACTGTATACCAATTTATAGAAGATTTTTCAAAGTTGGAAAGTGCCACGTCAGTACGCACATGAAGGATTTCGCTCTAACTGAGTGTTATAAAAATTACATTAAACATTAGTAAAAGATTTTGTGTGGATAGCCCCGGCATTTGTAACTCCCATTGGCACTCGAGCTGTGCCGACTCCGTGCTCCGTCTAGGTTGCTTACCAAAACGTGGCGTAGCCCTGCCACATACATACATACCTGTGTTACCCTGAAACCTGGTAGATAAGTCCGCCCTCACACGGTCGCAGACGCAAACGCAGTCTTCAAAGGATCAAAAATGGAGGAAATTGAGGAAGCTGTGACTTGTGGATTGTATACAGGGAGGGGAGGAAGCTGGCTCGTGGGAAGCTTCCTAAGGACCCACCCTTCGGTTCATGGAAGTCACAGAGCTCTAGCTGCTTAGACAACGGTGCTATGGTCCGAAGTGTCATTTTTTATGCCTCGAACCTGCCCCCGGAGGGGTTTCAATGGTAATGGCACGTTCTGCTTCTTGGAAACGAAGGTCGTTATGAAGCCGGAGAAAACACAGTGTTCAACAACACTACCCAGTGAGGATCCCCTCAGGTAGCCAGAGTAAACGGACCTCAGCAAGGTTGTGAACAAGGGTGGCGAATCCAAGGATTTCGCCAAGTTGAGGTGACACGTCAGGTTCACGCAGAGGAAGCTCCCGATCCTGCTCGTGCAGAAGGCTGTTACGGAATTAAAGATAGAGTGAGGTGTGACCTTGAAGAAAGGGATAGGAATACCTTGTCAGAATTTGCCGAGTTCGACTTATGTGGGGTTGAAAGTGGAGGAATAAACTGCCTTTTTACACCCTCTGTAGAAGCGAGTAGCAAGTAGAGCTTGGATCGTGCGAGATATAACATGGAAAGTTTACAGTTGGCGAAGGAGGTTTTGGCGATGAAACAGCATTAATTGATGTAGTGGAAAGCACATGACCGAGGAGCATGGCGGAAACGACTTTGATGTGAAGTGTAGTATTCTAGCATGCGAGACTGAAATTTCCGCCAGGAAAGTGCTTGAAGTGTTTTGGATTTCTGCAAGAAATCCAAGTATGAACAACCGAAATGAGTGCTTATCCATTTCGAATGATCTCTTGCCATTTGCGCAACATTGCGAGCTACTGATATGATGAGGGAAACATGCATGTCCCCATTACACTATATATGTATAAGGACAGCATGGCATCCGTCATTCACTGACGACAGCTGACACGGAGTGGCGGCGTTCCGCTCTCGCGGTGGTGGACTGGGTGAGTTATGTTCTTTCGTATAGGGTTCCTCCGGCGGTTTCCTTGAGTTTCGTCAGAACCGCTAGAGGGATAAGGCGTTTGGTGGTGTAGTGGATAGAATCCTAAATCTTGAGCCACGTTTAGATCTTTGAGGAAGACGATCTGGTCGAAACGTTATGCCATGAATAAATGTTCCACCTAAAACCTCGTTGGCATAACAGAAGAAAATCAGCATTAATTGAATTACCATTCCTGTTATGATGATAGTGTATACAGTCTCGCAGACGTGCGTCTTTCACCTTGTTTTCCCTTCGTCAATCGCTCTTCTGTTTGCCGCGTCAAGCTTTTGCACCTGTGTAAGCCCTCCTTCTAGTCATTTAGCCCTTCCGTCGACTACTTTGATTTTAGCTCTACAGATACACTCTGGAAATCAGAGGGCGCGGTAACTACTGATTACACACGGAGCAAGTCTATGTAAGACTAATAGTCTTATTGAATTATCGAACTAATCAATTCGTCATTTACATCATTTCATTTCAAGATTTTGCGTGATAGAGAACCACAATTTGGAGCCTTGACTTGAAAATGCAAATATGAGGTTCCCCTTTGGACACCACGTTATCCTTACCATATGTCGTTTCACGTTTTTTCACACCCAGCAACAAACGGGATATCTACCTGTCCTACTTCCGAGTGACAGAAGCCATGAGCACCACAGCATAGACCCGTAGTCTCACATCGATTTACGGCCTTCCAACAAGTATTTCCCTGAGATGATCGCACGATTAGAAGTAAGTAATAGTATAGGTTATGCACAAGAACCACACATTCGAGCACGAGAACCATGACACATGATGCAATCGCTTGATGCGCGATCCCTTTACCAACTTTTCGCAATAGCAGAGAAATCTTCCAAAATTGAATATTTAATTCATATAATGCATACATGTACATATGCGTATATATATATAAATTGAATATATATATAATACAGATAATGCTTTTTATATATCCCCACTATATATAAAACGCTTTGTCTGTCTGTACGTCCGTCCTTTCGTCTGTTACGAAATTAGTTGTTATATGAAAAACAACCTGTGGAGATGTGGACAAGGGTGGTGTGAGTATAGCATGGGACAAGGAGTAAAAACTACACATGGACCAAGTTGAGCTCCGCCCACGGTGGGCGGGAAGTGCACTGGAATGTTCTGTTTTCCGACAGGAAATCGGTAACTGGACTCGAGTGTGCCCTAAGCGGGGAAAAGATGGGTTTAGGTCAGCAGTGAGTTTTTTGGGAATGGAAGAGGTTTAAGCACAGTGGCCAGAGCTTTTAAAGTGGTGGGCGGAGCTTGGACGTCACATGAAAAACGACCTCTGGAGATAGGGACAAGTTTGGTATGGATAGGGCATGGGGCAAGAAGTAAAGAGCACACATGGACCGAGCTGGGCTTCGCTCACAATGGCCGAAGCGTACACTGGAATTTTCCGTTTTCCGACAGAAAATTGGTGGGAGATAGGGACAGGTTTGGGATGGATAGGGCATGGGACAAGAAGTAAAGGCCACACGTGGACCAAGTTGAGCTTCGCTCAGAATGGCCGAAACGTGCACTGGAATATTCCGTTTTCCGACAGAAAATTGGTGACTGGGCTCGAATGTGCCCCAAACGTGGTTGAAAATGGATAATGGTCAGAGGTAAGTTTCTGAAAGTCATGAAGGAGGTCTGCGGACAGTAGGTGGAGTGCACCTCGAATGAGCGGTCTGTACAACAAAAATTCAAAGCTCAGTTCCAACGCGGCACAGAGTCTAGGTAAAAATCCGTGGAAATGACCAGTGTTCATCCTATCTTGAACACGCAAAAAGTAGACGAAAACCCGCCACAGTGGACGGAAAGCGTTAATAGTCGGATGACACACACTTCGAAGATGTCATTTATCAGTGATGTGGAGACCGGGACGGGAGAAGAAGGGAAGTAGTCTCTAGGCTGGTGTATGAAAGGACGAACGTTCGAACGGTAGGCTGAGCTCTTACAGCAGTCTATCGCAACCTAGGCATTACATGAAGAACATTCCGTGGAGATGGAGCAAATTCGAAAATGGTAGGGCATGGGAAAGGAAGAATGGTGCACACATGAGCCACGCCAAGGCCCTCCCACGGTGGGCGGAGCGTGCGCTGAAAAATCTTTTCTCAAGGAAAAAGCGATTTCGATCGGCCCTCTGGTGCCCATGGTGTTTTGCGCACGGTAATGTGGGCCAGCCAATTGGTAAGGATATAAGCAATTCATAAATACGGGAAAGATACAAATACAACCAGCCATGCCCCTGCGGGCAAGGTTCGCTGTCACTTATCTTGAGAATCCACGCCGAACTGTATATGCATTACGCTCCGGAAACGGGTGCAAGTGGGGTCAAACAGGCGTCGCGTCATCACCACACCCAACTTGTAAATGAATCTTGCCCTTTGACCCTTGCGAGAGACGGGAGAGGTGTGTTCAGAGCAAAGCCTGCGTGCGTCAAAATACAATAACTCTTTCCATATTAGGAAGCTGGTTCACAAGTTGCTGAACCCATGACAAACGATGATCATTATACTATTATGCTAGATTTTTGCATTACTATCCGCCGAAATTCGTAGTAACCCAGAGGTTAGCACTAGCTCGATGACTCGCTCAGACAATTTTGTGGCCGCATGTAGTATCTAGATTTACTTCCACTGCGGTTCATGTATAGTGGGTGTGTTACACCCCTCAGGAACCACAGAACTCTTTGGGACCGGTTCAAAAGCATTTTTTCCGCTGATCATCTTCATAACATAAGGCCCCTACAGCCCACCCATAACTGATTACTTGCAACTGAGACTGCGGAGGAAATGAGTAGATGTTGATGTGGAACTGGAACGAGCTGCATCAATTTCATGACACCTCTGCTTCTGAGTGAGCTTCAATGGAATTTTCATAATTATGTAATCTGCAACACTAACAAACCAATCCTCCTCGCAATGGCAGATAAAGCCGCCTTCTCCTTCATCGCACGATTTTGTTCCGATAGGATTGCATTCACTACACGACTTCTGCACACTTGTGTTCAGAGGTGCACTCACTTCTTAAAAAATTCGCAATCGAGAGAAGATTTTCATGACAAATACTCGATGAAATAAAGTCTCACTGCATATCTAAACAAGAACTTATTTGAAACAGATTATTCTAGTTGATGCGATAACGATTGGGAATAAAAAAGGAGGACGATTGGTTTCCAGCACTGGAAAGGGTACCTACACGAAACTTATGCCGCTTTCAGACTCCGCGACACCAGCAGCGACGGTGGAGAGTGACGCCGGCACCGGCAGCTGTTTCACCACAGATTCATGCATGCTCTCGCCACGATCGTCATACTATAGTATGGTTCGGTATCCAGAAGGTGCCAAAAAAAGGAATTTTGCCCACTGCTCGCATCATCACACTTATACAAAACATAGGGAAACGAAAGAGATCAGTGTTGGGGCGAAATATTCCCGAAATGCTCCTCTAAAAGCAGGAACAAGTTGTGGCTCCCTACGTTCACCTTTATGAAAATATAGAGCTTTCATTCGGCGCAGTCGGGCTTCAGAGTACCTACAGTATCAAAGTCCGCTTAAAACGGAACGGCAAATATGCCATGACCCGAAGTGTCATTTTCATGCCTCAAATCCGCCTCTGGTGGGGTTTCAGTGGTAAGGGCACGTTTTGACTCCTGGAAACGAAGGGCGCTGGAAACCAGAAAAAAAACGGAATGTTGAAGAACACCACCCAGTATGAATCCCCTTAGGTACCCAAAGCGAACGGACCTCGGCAAGGCTGTGGAACAAGGGCGACGAAATTTTGGACTTTACCCAGTTGAGGTCACACATCTTGTTCACTCTCTCCTCGCTGCCGTTCCTGCTCGTGCAGAATGTTGCCATGGAGTATAGTGATAGAGTGAGGTCTGCTCTTGAATCTGGAGATGAAAATACCTCAACAGAATTTGCTGTAGTTCGACTAAAAAGGGGTCGAAAGTGGGGGAGACAAAACTACTTTTTTTGGCACCCCCTGTAAATGGAGGGCGTCGCATTAGTGCCGTCATTGCAAGCGGCGGGCACTAGACTGCAGTCGTCGTCGATGCCGCAAAGTATGAGAGCGGCTCAATTACGGCTGCGTATGGCACTAACGTACTGTGTACCATGCTGTCAGACCTGTAGCTAAGTATCGTAAACGCGATAGAGTTTCCCGCTTCCCTTCAAACTTGCTAGTATCCCTAACCGTGCGGGTTTCTCATGCGACGATTTCAATAAGTTCGATGTTAATGTAGTTGTTTGATTTTGAAGCCGTTGTTAACACCACCATAGTATTTCAAATCGTGTCAGCAGAGCTATTTCAGAGGGCTGATGGCTTGGGTTTTGATAGAAGGTTTCTCAGGATGTTACACCTTTTTCTCACAATCTTACAAAACCACGTGTCCAACCATCAAAAAAACCTCACACAGACCATGCATAGAACATGTAAGCGTTGAGGGTTCTGGAACAAATGCTCCTGTCGTGTCACATCTCAGCAGAACCTTTTCATAGGTGTTGTTGCGACAGGAAAGTCTGAAACTTTCAGAATGACGCAATAGTTTTAGAGCACTAAACAAGAACGCCAGAAACTAAAGATGCCGATTTTCGGGGTGCAACATGATAGAAAAATAAGAGAAGGATTTTACTCGAGTATCTGTCCCGCTTTGATGGATTTGTTGACTCCAGGGAGATAAAACAGATCGTCCAAGTTGTGATATTCGAGAAGGTCCACACTGCATTGGTTCCCGTGGTAATAACCTGGAAAATTTGTTTCCTTTAGTGGCAATATGTACATATTATCTGTGATAATCTTTAAATGCTGCTTTCAGAAATACTAATTTTCTTGAAGATATGTCCTTGCTTCTTTACGAGTTTCTGAAAAATTTTCATTTTTACACCTTCCGGCATTAGTAGTCACCGTCTATTACGCTTCAACGTAACCCCACTTTATTTTTTCAAGGGATCATCTTCACTACCACCAGCACTCTTTCTGTCGCTTTTTTCATTTGTCGAAGTGTCCAGTTCATGAATTCTAGAGCAAAGCAGGTTTTCCTATAAAGGAAATTCCTCGAATATGGAACAGAAAGTCCCATGACATACGGCATGAAGATGAGGAAGAGCCCGTGCAAGACAATGAGAAAGACGTCTTTCCCTACAGTTTGTTTCGTGTCCTGCGCCAGACTAGTACAGAGTGAGGGCATATTCCAACGAATTTTTCCAGCTGCTGGTAACGATATCGACAGAGCACCAACAACCTAAGATGTATGTCAGAAGATTCGAATCGAGTCGGATCGCAGGATCTCACTGCAGCTAAGCCTCATTGTGCACGAATGATTCACGGAGTTAACAGCAAGCCTTGGTTATGTGCTAATGTATTTTTATAACCATCGCTGAAAAATCGTGCATATTGGAAAAATTGCGCTTAACCTACCTGAAGTAGCCTCCGTTTCTTGTGGTATCGATTCATCTGTAAAATCCGCACTAGGTTCTGTTGTGTGCGCTGTGGTTACAGCTTCGGTAGAATGACTTGTAGCAATCAAACTTACGAAACCTAAATACGTCTGTGATTCCACACATGCATTTATCACTTGTAAAAGAATACCCTGATGCGATAAGTCGTGTGAAACCACACCATTTTGCGTGAAATCCGTTTTGGTGATGTGCTGTACTTGATTGTGCAATGTGGTTTTAACACTGATGTGATTCTCTTCAGAATCCATGTCTGTAATAGTGCAAATGGCAATGATTCCATCTTCTCTGTTTCACGTAACACTAGCTTTTATGGGAGCCTGTTAATCACCCACTTGTAGTAATATTCCCTACATGAGCCGATTCTTCTGTTAAGCTGACGTTATTGGAAAGTTGGTTTGACGTGGTTTTAACACTCGTAGTCAGACTTGCCACAGCACCTAAAACGAAAAACGCTGAGTAGCTGAAACAAGAAAGTAGGAACAGTTGTTCATTGCATGTAAAAAAGTTTCCAATGTTCAAATAACTCGTCCATGGAAATTCCATGGTACTAATTATTCTTATAATCACTCTACTATATGTACTGTGCATAAATAGAAACAAAAGAAACGCGAAATTCCCTTTGTTCGAAAGCAATTCGAAGAGCTGGAAGAAGAGCAATTTGCTTAAATGCCCGTCGTGCAACATTTGCATAGCCGTTGGCGGGAGGAGCGCAATTTTTCGCGCCCAATGTTGATTTGCTTTTCACTCTGCGTCTTTGACCGTGTGACCGTCGCTTCTTTCCTTTCAAACCTCATGGCCGCACCTCTTCAGACGCCACACCTCCTCGGACATTGTTTGAGGAGCTCTATTTCAGGTATATCATCATACATCCTTGTTTTTTCGCGCGAACTTCGCTTACGACCCTTAGCAAGCATATATCACATAAATAAATGGGTAACAGTGAAACAATTTCCGTGGACGATTCCTCTGAGTTTTGATTTGACAACCGCTGTCTGTAACTATTGAGTTCAGTGTTTTTAATTACTTACCGCATCGATAACTGTTTTGAAACTGAAAGCTAATCAGGAAAGAATGAAATGTTCTTTATAGTGTGCTTTTGTAGGTGAGGTATATCGTATGCAACCTGCGGCGACGCTTTCATCATGCTATCACTTTTCTAGCTCTCCAAGCATCTCGAAGCACTTTCCTTAATTCTTTCGATGTTGAGTATTGCGTATAATTCACTCACTTTGAGTGGTTTGCTGAGCTTTTGAGGTGGTAGCGTTTTCAGTAGGGCCTCCACTGTACCACAGTGGGAGCAACGTAGTTTCGGAGCTTGCAATCGGTTTCATCGCAGACATATCTGAAATATATTCCTTCAGCAGCTTATCACGCTGACATTGTGCTAAGCTGGTTCCAGTCGTGTGCGGCCATCTGCTCAACTTTTGTTCACTGAGAGAAATTCGAGAACGTGATTTCGGACCTTCTGATACGGGGTCTGCGAGCAGTTGAGGTGCTACTTATGTGTTCGATAACGGAATTGTCGCGATCCCTTCCTTCCAAAACACAGCAAGGCCAAGAATACCCAATGCTTAATAGCAACGGAACCCATCCGGATCTCCAGCATGTGACAATCACGTCTCTGTGTGCCCATCAAACATGTGATTACAACCCAATCTAACAAGAACCACTTAAAAATAGGAATATCAAATTTCTACGGTGGATAACATTTCTCTTGACAACTACGGGATCATCAGCCAAGTTTTCCAGCATTCACTTGAATGGCGTAGTAAATGCCGATCTTGAAATGAGTGACAGACTTACCTATACTAGAAGTCAGCTGGATTGTGGAGTAGTGAGTGAAATCTTGAACGGAGCTTGAACTGTGACTTATCCAGCTTGACGTGTTTTCGCTGGGCTCCCGGTACCCTCCAGTTGACCTGGTCGAGAGTGGAGAACTATAAGGAACATCGGAGGTGGATGAAAACTTGTTAAATCCGTCAAAAAGGGATGTGCTAAAGAGCAAACTCGGGGAAGTCATGGGATGAGCTGGATGCGTACTATAATTGCGCATGTCTCCATTAGCGTTCTGCGATTTTGTTGAGAGTGGGTGCGAATGATCATCGCCTTCCCTTGATACCGGTGTGGTCCCTGTTGGTGATTTTCCCGGAGAAGGAGAGGGAAATGGTGTACTTGACACTTCTGACGTCTTCGACTCAATGGACGAAATCTCAGTGCTTGACGTCGTCGTATTTTCGTTTGGGTGAAAAGACATGGATTTGACTGAAGCTCCTTCAATGGTTGACCGGCCATCATACTCTCTTTTCGCTGAGGTGACAGAGGCCGGGGAAGGTGACCTCTCTTCCAGGCTCGAAGTTGACTTTTTGTCTAGCAAAGTCGTCAATGTTGTTTCCTTCACGTGCGAGGTTTTCATGGTACTTAGCATCGTGAGGGAATTTGACAGCGTGGGCGAGATTATATTGACACCTGGGGTTGCAGCACTGGCGATTTTTTGCGAAGTCAAGCCGAAGGAGTCTGTTTCAGGGCTCCTAAAGCTGCCATGTCGCGGGTCCGTTGTTGAGGGAAAGAAGAAATAAGACAGAGTATTATTCTGAGCCATACTGTACAATCCTCTTGAAGCAGGCCTTGACGAAAGTAACGTTTTCGTTGTTGTTGGTGTTATATGCAAAGTTTTCTTTGTAGTTGGTGACATGGATGTTGTGGACACAATTACTGGCAAAGTGAAATCAACGCTAGATGCCATGTGGGGTCCTGCGATTGTTGCATTAATGATTCCTTGAGTTGTAGATGTCGTCGACTCCGTTTGAGAGCTTTGTATGTTATCATACTCAGCCTTTGGTGTAGCAGAAGAAGGATTCCCCTTCTGGACTGTACTCAGGTTTTCCCATGAAGAAAATGTCGACCAAGGCATAGGTTCCGTGATTGTTTTTCCTATGGGCGAGGTATTCCATGATTTCGATAGTGCGAGAGCTGAGGGCATGGTACTTGTAATTTCTTGCGATGTGTGTGACATAGGAGGTATTTTGGAGGTTTGCTTACTTCCATGATTTGCCTCTGTCATGGGATGAAACCCTTCGCTTTCACTCTTACTTCGCTGTCTTTCTGAAGCGAACGAAGGCAACATTTCCGGTGTTGCTTCCCGTATGAATGGAGTCATCTTTGTAGCTGATGGCACAGGTGTTGTTGGCATTACATACGAGACAACATAGCCTTTTGTTGTTTTTATGTCAGAGGTCTCTTGCACTGTCGATGTCGTTGAATCCTCCTGAAAGTTTTGTATGCTACTGCGTTTCATGGCTGTAGTGGCAGAAAATGACATCTCATCTTGATTCGTGCTTGACTGCCCTTCAGAGGCGAGCTTTGACGGAAGCCAGGTTGTTTTCGTCGTTTTAGTCATGTACGGAAATCCCCTTACTGATACTGACGTTGCAGATTCAACGGACGAGACGATATTAGCTCTTGACGTTGTTTCACCAGTAACTCCCTGCAATGTATATGGCACAGGACTTTTCTCGGACCTTCGTGTCAAATCATACTCCATTTTTGTTATGGTAGAAGGTAAACTTTCGTTATCACTCGAAGTTGACTGTCTTTTTGAGGTTAAGTTCGGCGAAGACAACGTTTTCACTGTGGTTCTCCCACCAGGAGAAGATTTCTGTTCAGCTGATGGGGTAGATATTGTGGGTCTACTGGACGGAATGACAATGGCTCTTGATGTCGCCGTAGGCGTTACAGATGTCGTTAAAGAGCTTTCCATGTTGTCATGCTTGGTCATTGTTGTGATGGACGAAGATCCCTCGTATAGACTGGTACTTGACTGTGTTTCTGAAGAGGACCTCGGCAAAGTTAAAGTTTTCGTAGTGTGCGCATCTTTTTCTGTAGCTGAGGGGCCGGACGTTGCGTACTCAGTAGATGGGACGATATTGCCTTGTGAAGTCATCATACTAGTTACCAATGAAGAGCTTTGATTGTTAGTCACTGTTGTGATAGGAGATGATCCTTGGCTTTGGCTGGCACTCAACTGTCTTTCTGGACTGGTGTACTTCGACGGAGACAACGCTTTTGCTGTGGTCCTCATAACTGGTGAAGATTTCTCTGTGGTCAATGGAGCGGATTCTGCGGACCCAGTAGACGAAACGATATTGCCTCTCGATGTCTTACTACTTACCGTTGAAAAGCTTTCCATATTATCCTGCTTGGTCATTGCAGTGATAAAAGATAATCCCTCGCCTTGGATGGTACCTGAATGTCTTTCTGAGGTGGATCTTGGCAAAGTCGAAGTTTTCATTCTGATTTCCGTAGTTCGCACATCTTTCTTTGTACTAGCCGATGAAGCGGACGTTGCGGACTCATTGAATAAGACGATATAGGCACTCGACGTGACGCTCGTAGTGGCTGTACCTGCCGCTGAATCTGTTTGAGAGCTGTGCATGCTGTCATGATCAGCATTTGTTGTGATGGAAGGATGCTCTATAGTGGATAGGACGGATGTTGCGGACCCAGTAGATGAAACGATATTGCCTGTTGACGTCTTCAAACTAGTTACCTTTGAAAAGGTTCTCACCTCGTCTTGATCTGCACTTGATTGCCTTTGTGAAAAGAACTTTGACGAAAGCATAGTTTGCATAGTCGATTTTTGTGAATTCCATGAACTCGATAGATCGGGAGTTGAGGGCATGGTACTCACGATTCCTTGCGATATGTATAGTGCTGAGGATATTTTAGAGCTTTCCATTTTATCGTTCCTCGTCTTTGCTGTTGTTGCTGCAGCGGATGAACTACCGTATGAATCCGCACTAGAGAGTCTTCCTGTAGCGTTCAAAAACGAGGGAAACGTTACCTTTGTCGTTCTTTCTGTCTCCGAGCCTTCTACCGTAGTTAAAAGCACGGATTTCGTGGACTCGATGGTCGAATGATTACGTGCACTTGACCGCGCTACGTTGGTGGTCTCAGGCGGCATATGATGAGAATATGTTTCTGGACTTGGTGTCCTATCATGGGTCACTTTTGTTGTGACAAAAGATGACATCTCCACATCGGGCTGTCGTTCTGAAGCAAGTTCGGACGGAATTATCCCTTCCACTGCTGTTTTCCCGGTCTGCGAGATATTGTTTACTGTCGATATTGGTGATTCGGTATCCGTGGACGAAGCAGCGCGGGTGCTCGACAATGCTGCACTGGTGGTTTCCTGCAAGATGGACGTCGATGAAAGTAATGTTGTTGTTGTCATAGTCATCGTTGTTGTTGTTGTTAATCTATTCGTGTCGGGAATTTCCTTTGTGCTTTCCCTTTTTGTTCCCATCTCATTAGACTTAGTTTCTGTGGTAGGAAGTGTCTTTGATGAAGCGCCGAGAGTGTCATCATAGTTTAGCGGTGTGGATGTCGCTCCATTTTTTGTCGATGGAACAGTCGTCGACGATGTAGTGAAGCTAGATTCATCTTGTGCCGAAGTACTGACCTCCATATAAGGTGTTGACCTTGATGTTTCGAATAGCTTACTTGAATGTGCCGTTTCTGGTGTCCTCCACACCAATGTGTCGCTTTTGCTGATTTCTCCTGGATGTGATGACAAATGCATTGAAGATTGTGTCGAAGTCACTGAATTCGAAGTGCTCATAGTTCCCGGAGAAGATACACCTTGCGAGATGGAATTGCTCGCAGAATTTTTTCTCTGTTTTTTACTGCTTCTACTATGCTGCGTAGAAGACAAATCTGCAGTAGTTTTAGAGGCGGTTGAATGTTCCTTAGCAGTTAAGCCACGTATCGAAGTGGCAGCCTTGACACTTTGCGTCCATTGTTGAGAATCCATTGACGTGCTAGTTACTTGCATATTACCGGAGAAGTAATCCGAAGTGCTTTTTTCGCTGACGCTTGTCATCTCAGTCGCGTTCGTGAATGGAATCGAAGACCAAGCTGATCTCGCTGAATCTGTCATTTGATCCACAGCTGACGGAGTTGTACTGCTCGAAGCTTTTACGTGTATAGCTGTGCTAGAGTACTCTTCGTATAGTGTATTTCCTGATTCACCATGACTCGTTTCGTGAGGACTGGAAGAGCTAAATTTACCACTCCCAAAATAGGTCTCACAGTTCACTTTCTTCGACTCGTTGTAATATTCCATGTTCGCAGGAAGGCATTGTATTACGAAGAATTGATTGAGCAATTTAAATTCAATGTCTATTTTTCTATGCTCTCTAGAGCAGCTTTCACGCACTTGCCGGAATAATCGAATAGGAACCTCATAACACTCTTTTTTATTGTGTTCTTGTGGTTTGGGTGAAGATATTGATGTTATCACTTGCGGAATGCTCACGATTTCTGGAGAAGATGCACTTTTTGGCAGAAACGTGTTTTCTCCATAGTCTCTATGTGTATAATCCGAGTCCACGATTGATCCAGTCGTCGCTGAAAGTTTTTTAATCGTCGTCATATTAAGCGCTACACTCACGGGCTCGTCACTCCGCGTCGCTTGTGAAAATCTCATCAATGTGTTGGTTGTTTGCAGATTACCAGACATGTAATCCGATGTTTCACTTGCCATCTCGTTCATATCGGTGAATGCATATGTCGTTCTAGAGCCTTCAACAGTGGAGGAGATTGTGCTGATCGAAGGACCTTCTGCGACGGTGCCAGTGCTTCTCTCGTACACAGTACTATCTTCTTCAGCGTGGCTCGCTCCATCTTCGATCCTTTCTGTTGTACCTTCACTTGAAAGGGGATTCTTCGTAGAAGATTGGAGCAATGTGTTGCAAGGGCTAATCTCTTCGCTTTTCAAGTACTCTTTGCAGCTCACTTTTTCGCACATTCCATGACGGTCTCCCCTGATTCCACAGCGGCAGTGCACTATCCAAACAACCGGATTTGCGGAGTCCATTGTCGTCACCAGCGTTTTATAGCAATGAGCGAAATTGTTCAAAATTGGACCATGCACCCATAGAGGCAGCATACAGCATTCATCGTCATCGTATTCCGCCGGCAATCTCATATCGTGTACATTTTGTTTTGTTGTCGAACCTAAATGAGACATATCGAATACCACAGGGCGGATTTCTTTTATAGAGTCTTACCATCATCATCTCCCACGTGCCACAATGACGCCCGGTCAATATTGTTGGAATTGGAAGTTGCCCTCGCCACAAAGAAAAGGCATAGAATCGCAAATTCAGTTTTCTTCACCATTGCTCCTAAACGTCTACATGGAAAATGCGAACTAAATACTTCAAAATGGTGGGCATTACCGCCTTACAATGACATTTTTTCAAGCTTTGGTGAACTAGAAGCTCACATTTGTAATGTATGAATGAATCAGACTTCTGTTCACGGACACCAGATTCACATGCGACAGTTCAAGGTCCATGAGAGAAAATTGCGCTTTCAAGGTTTGTATGAGTACAACACTGATCTCAAAGATGACAGCTCAATTCGCTGGCAGATAACCGAGCTACGTTGATCGCTTCGATTTTGTCACATAGACGGTGGAGGCCTTGCTGCTGTAGCAATGAGGAGGGCATCTTACATATTAGGTAGTCTAAAAAGTCTTTTCGTATTTTTAAATACCGCTTTTTCCCTCAAAACTGCTTTCCAGAAAATTTCTTCTGTACATATATATGTAGTACAAGTCCACACGCATCTATAAGTATTGATGTCTTCCATCTTCCGGATAACCCTTTTTGGCAAAATAAAAATATCAAAAGTCACTTCATTTTCAATTCCAATTTTTTTCTTTGAATGGCGTTAGACAGGGAAAGGAAAAGGTGATAATCCGATGGAGCAAGATCAGGGCTATAAGGCAGCAATTTTTATCCAAGCCCGAAAATTTTTTGAAAGAAAAAATTCAAAAAATTTTTTACCACTAGTGAAAAAATGACCCGCCAAAAAATTCTCGAGCTTGGATAAAAATTGCTTCCCCATCCACCTTATAGCCCTCATCTTACTCCATCGGATTATCACCTTTTCCTTCCCCTGTCTAACGCCATTCAAAGAAAAATCTTTTCATAATTTTTGTATTGAAAATGAGGTTGACCGTTGATATGTTTATTTTGCCGAAAAGGGTTATGCGGGAGATGGAAGACAATAATACCTATAGATGCGTGTGTACTTGTACTACATGTGTAAGTACAGAAGAAATTGCTGGAAAGCAGTTTGGAGGGAGAAAGCGGTATTCGAAAATACGAAAAAACTTTTTAGACTACCCAATATTATCGAGCGCTGAAGTATCACTGATGTCAAATGCTAGCATATACTGTTGTCCGCTTTCTGCAACACCCATATAACATAACGTTCAAAGTTATATACTTGAGTTGTAGGTGTAGATTTGTGTGTGGAAGTCTAAATTTCAGTCTTTTTACACGTTTGCTTTCATCTTATTCCCTAATTCCCTTATGTTCGCAATTAGAAAACAAGCGATTACCTAACAAAAGAAACCGAGCACAGGGAGAAATACAATTCAGTAGGAGCACCTTAGCCGTGGAGCAAATTCGCTTCTTCAACCGGAATTGCACAACTCGTGAGCGATCGTCGCTTGCTGCACGCAGCCGTGCGATTTTTCTGTCCTAACGACACACACTCATTTTCTTACGCTGATACACTAGCCGCCTCCTTACGTTATTATGAAGCTAAATCTCCAACCATTCCTAACTAGGGTTCTAGAAAATATTTCAGCAAAGTCGTAAACGCCACGCAAGCACTTCATACCATCTCAAGCCGTCACACTGGAACCGTGCTGTTCAACATGTACCCTTACTTTCTCGACATTATTGCTATTCTTTCATCAACTCGCATTTATATTCTTTCAATCCATGAAGCACGCAAGCAATTCTTCAAGACTGGAGATGATCACAACACAGTTCGGCACTATTCAACTATCACTACCCCAGATACCGCGAGTTAAAAAAATAATTTTTGCTGAAACGTTGCCTAGGAGGTTCTTTGGGGTGCTGATCACGAATATGATATCCATTTATAGCGTTTGCACCATGTTGGTGCAACAACTCGTTTCCACCAGAGTCACTGAAACTTTGCCCAGGGTGTTATTTGGGGTGCTAATCACAAATATGACATCCGTATTTCTTCCAAGTAACCTCCTGGGCAAAGTTTCAGCGACTTTGGTGAAAACGAGTTGTCGCACTAACATGGTGCCATTGCACCAAATTGGCGCAAACGGCAAGAACGGATGTCAAGTTCCTGATCAGCACCCCAAACAACCCCGCTGTGCAAAGTTTCAGCGAAAATTATTTTTTGACCAACTCGCAGTATCTGGGGTAGTGATAGCTAAATAGTGCCCACAGTTCTAGCCTTTGAATTTCAGGCTGAATTTATTGGTCTCACTTGGACGTACATAAAAGGGTGGCCATAGCAGATGAGCGCAACTGAAAATGTTTTCCAATAAAAAAGGAACTCACCTAGTCAAGAAGAAGTTTGGTCGCCCTTGCCTTGACACGCGTCCCCTCCTGTGCAATGCTTGACTGAATGACCATCCTTAACCTGGCAACGGCGCAAAAACATTCATCTTTCAGGCCCATCAAACGCGTTTACCTTGAAACACCAGTATAAATACTAAAATGGAGCGACACGTGGCGGCTTGTCAGATTTGTGGGCATCTCATTGCTTACGAATGGATACGCTTGGCAACCACGGATCCTGAGCAATATGTCAGTCATGTATGCCAGGATGAAAGATACGACAGCTGTTACCTTGAGAATGCACTTCGTCGAAGCGTTTCGATTACATTAGTGATAAAAGATCAGAAGTTGTGTGTTGCACACAATATTGAGGTATTCCTTGCGCTGCGAATAGTTCGATGTTCAAGAAAGTAGATGCAACAGAATGGCTTAACCACCCCTTCTATATTATCGGTTCCGACTGTGTTCTCTGCCCATCCGTTTGTCATGAAATTAGTCATTACATGAGAAACTGCTTATAGAGATGAGGAAGTTCGGGTTCTGTAGGGCATGGGACAAATAGTAAAAATCACACATGGACCAAGTTAAGCTTCACTCATGTTAGGTGGAGCGTGCACCGAAACGTTCGATTTTCGGACCTTAAACTGCCAGTGCGGATTAAATGGTTCAAACATGGGAAAATGATGATTAAGGTCAGCCATGAGTTCCTGAAAGTCATGAAAAAGGCCTTGGCATCGGCAAAGACGGCGGAGCTAGGACGTTGCAATAAAACAGTTTGTGAAAATGGGGACGAGTTTGGAATGGGTAAGAAGTGGGGCAAGAAATAAAAAACACATAGACCAAGCCAGGCTCCGCGCACCTGAACGGTGCATGCGACGTTCCGTCCTCGGATCCAATCTTGTTCTTTCGCTTCGAAATGATAGATGGGATAATGTCAGCCATGAGTGTCTGAAAGTCATGGGAGGCCTGGGCGCAGTGGACGGAGGGCACTCCGAATTGGTGGTGGGTACAGACTTGCTCCCAACGCAGCCTTGAGACCAGCCCTGAGCGTGGCTCAGGAGCACGAAGAAATTGGAAGAAGGAAAAAATCGGCTATCTTGAACTTACTTATAGTGAGCGGAGACCCGCACAATGTAAGTGGGCGTGATGTGATAATTGTTAGTGGACAAATTCATAGAAAAGCTATTACGATCAATCCACTGACGCCCGTGATGCTCAACTGGTTACATAGAATTAGTGAGGCTGGGTTCGAAAAATCAAACTAGTTTTCTCGTGGTTTCGTGTAGACCAATTAATGATTTTCCTTCGAATTTTCATATATTCGCGAAAACAACTCCCTATGCACTACGGGCTGATGTCACATATTTTAGTCAATTACAAAAATGAAGTAAACCATTTTTTACATCACGAAAAGTTCGAAGGAAAGTTCCGCCGTCGTCTAGTAAGCTGCTGTTGGAGATCTTCCATGGTCTTAGGCTGCGTTCAAGCGCGCAGAGGTCAGTCAAAGTCTTCTTATTCTTAAGGAGCTGCTCTCCTGACTGCATTCCCATGGCCGCAAACTCGATTAGCATAGTAGGACTATTCAAGATTGGGAACGTGGATCACCTCAAGCGGGAACTTGGATGTTATCAAATAGACAGACCTGATGCCCCTTGCGCCTTCAGGCGGAGTGCTTCTAGGGCAACGACGAGAAGAATGAGGTCGTTTTATATGATGAGCACTCCAGCACTTCTATACAACCCTGAGCGAAGGCTTAAAGGCACTCTCCGTGATAATCTCACCGGCTATTTACCCTGCCGCAGCCGATAGACCGCCTGGTAAAAGTCGCGGCTGTACCCTTAAAGCGGCGCCACGAGTCTTCCTGGCAGCGCAAAGCCCGCGGGAGGCAACTGGGACCCCGCTCACCAATTGGCGACCCCACCCGGCATTGGACTAAGGTTTTTCCAACGTGGCGCTTACGTGAGCCTGTGATTCTGCGATAAGATAAGATAAAGAAGAAATTTCAGTACTCAATGAAACACGAATGAATGAAAACGTTCACTTCGGGAAACAGGTCATATCTCAAGATTCTCATGATACTATCCAACGGGAACTGCTGTTTTCACGCGATGATCTCGTGCAAGGCCAGATGTCAGGAGGCCCCATTTTTGCCATATTCTGGGGATTCTTTCGAATTTTTCTTTATCGGTGTATTCTTTGGCACCTCTAATTTCATAATTCAGCTCTTAAACCCATTCAAGGTAATCGCGGAAAGTGCCTTTAAGAGCAATTTCAACGAAAGCTTGCCTTCAAAAGAACTGGAAATTTTTCCTCAAGCTGTTCAGAAGTGACTGAGCGACCTACTACCGAAATAAAAAGTCGGAACATCCTGTCAACCCTTTCTGAGAACCGTTAAAAGCGCAGAACATGCAAGCCTTATTTATTGTTCAGTAAGCTTGCTTACTTACTGCTCTCCCCTTTTGTGAGCTGCCGATTCTGTGAACAGTTGTGATTTGATATTGTCGCAAGAATTGCAAGGAAAACTTTTTCAAAAAACCTTATAAAGGGTCCGCCAATAAGCGCGCTCGATCTTTAAAATGAAATAAAGCAAGTTGTGTGAGAGGTATGAATGAAATTTATTTTTTAAATGAAAGAGTATTCGAAGGCATCACGTATGGAAAATAGCATCGTTCAAATAGCGACCTCGGCTTCGCTTGGTGGCGCGCATACGAGAAGTTCAGTTTTCAATGACTCTGGCGCACAAATCGGGCAGTATTTCATCGATGGCGTGGCGTATGTTGACTTTGAGGTCATCAGTATTCTGTGGTTGGTGCGTAGACCTGCGATTTGAGAAAATCCCACAAAAAATAGTCTAGTGGGGTTAGATCGCACGATCTCGGTGGCCAGTTGATGTCCCTCCGCGCGAGATAACCTTTCCTCCGAAGCGCTCGTGCAGAAGATCCATTGTGGCGCGCGCTGTGTGGCTCGTAGCGCCGTCCTGCTGAAGCCACATATCCTCGACATCCATATTGTCGATTTCATGCCAGAAAAAGTTCGTTATCATGGATCTATATCGTTGATGGCCACACCATCGTCGTTCTCGAAGAAATACGGCCCGATGATGCCTCCGGCCCAAAATCCACACCAAACAGTTACCTTTGCTGGGTGCATTGCAACCTGGTGGACCTCCTCTGGATTGTTCTCCGCCTCTCTTTTGACTCAGTAGGACGACCAATCGCACCGTAAAACTGGAGGAGCGCGCGGAACGTGCTCGAACCGATGAATGATTTCCGTAATAAATTTTAATGATTTGCACCCGTTGCTCGCTGCTGAATTGGTTCATGGTGATTTGTGAAGATACACTGAATAATAACAACTAGGTTTGACAACTATACCACAAACAACGTGGCCGGCATGAGCTGTCAAAGATAGAGCGCGCTTATTGGCGGACCCTTTAGAGTGAAATTATGATGATTTATGATCCATAGGCTAGCAATTAAACGGAACTATTGGTTTTTGCATGAGAAAGAGACAGTCCGTAAAGCCCGTTCATACCTTGCGAACCAACGCCGACACCGGCGGCGACTGCGGCACCGGCGATTCCGCGGCAGTATCATGTGCTCGCCAGCGACCACGGCGGCACTCCGGTGACGCGCTCCGTTCGTAGAACGCTCGACTCGACCACACTAATGTATGATGATTGTGGCGAGAGCTCATGAATTCGAATTCGAATGTTGACGTAGTGCCAAGCTACACGAATTCCAAATCCGATTTATTGGGCAAGAGCCCACAATTCGGATTCGGAATTTATTGTAGTGTGGTTGGGTCAAGGGTCCTACGAACGGAACGCGTCACCGGAGGGCCGCCGTCACGGCCGGCGTCGGCGTCCGTGCGAAAGGTTGAACGCGGTCTGAAACTTCAGCATCAGTGCCAACGATCGATAGTGATAAAAAGTGCCGGTTCTGCGCATTTCCTCAGTAGTGTCATGTGACGCGCGAGTTATGAACGTTGCGCAGCTGTTTTATTATACTAGTGTTTTATTACAAATTCACCTGTTCACATTTGAAAAGCAATCTTTTATCGACGAACCAAAACAGCTACTTTTTACAAATGAAGGCTAGCTTTATATCACAAGCATAATCGTTCCATTGTCCATTGAAACGGGAATGCGCGAGAATCTGGAAGTTTTGGCGAACGTTCACCCATCATACTCGTTAACATATTCAAAGGTACTAAAGGGGCTCCTAACTAACCACAGTCAAGGTGATTAGGAAGACTACTGTCCTGTTAGTTTCAAGCATCAGCTAATTACATGATTGTTATGCTAATACTCGAATCGCTCTTGGTGATTACAATTCAAATTGATCAACTGTTCCCAAGTATCTCGTTTATAATATTAGGTTGAGGAATGAGTTCCCGCCGTTTTTTCAATCTCTGTGGTTCGCAATAGCCTCTCCGCCTTTCGACAGAAATCATATATGTATTCGATGAAGCTTTTCCTGCTCGACAAAATGGTGCTATTTGTTTTCCGATTTCATTGATTGCTAAATGTTTATGAGGTTTAGAAATGAAGTGATCCGATGGCAGAAATTCGCATTTCCAACATTTCCTCTTCTTCATCTGCCATCGAGATCAAAAAATACATGCGAATATGATTTCTGTAAACCTTTTTCAGCTCCACGAAACGGTTTCATTTCTTTTTGATCGTTTGATTGTTTGTTATTTTTGAGGTTTAGAAATGAATTTGTAGGAAGAAGTGCACCTTTGGAGCATCGAGGTCCAAAAAAGCCGGCGTTTTTCAGGGCAGATGAAATCAAGTGAGGGAAAAGACATACCTGATCCATCTACTGTTATGACCGAGGGGTTTCTTGTATGATCAAAGTGTTTAGTAAAATCTCGATTTTTTTGCGGGAAAATTACGGGTGGGCTTTTACTGGTACCCCAAGCCAGTAATATCAAACTGTAAAAGTATTCAAAAGGCTAGTGACATCATCTTGTAGAGCATAAAAAGCTCTATCGGAAACATATATGAGCTTCGTCGAAAGATGAAGGGAACAATGTGAAAAACAGAGAACTAAAAAAGGCGGGACTTACTCCTCAACCTAAGACACACATATCTGCAGAGAAGCTGCTGGAACAGTGTTTCTATCCTATCAATGAGGCTTGTCCACTGCGTGAAGGAACTTAAATTTTTAAGGAGTTCAAAGGCACCACTATGGAAGGAGAAAATGAAAATAAGGATGGAAAACGTATGTGAAAACACTGTCCTCTGTAAACGAACATCAAAGATCACAAGGGATAAAGTGTAACGAAAATTGCGTTGTTCATTGGTTGAGTTCCTGCTGGCGACGGAGCGACACCACTATTTGATGCCGCGTGAGGCAATATTTCGTCTCATTCACGATGATATTAGAAAAGTGAAAAACAAACAGCAACAGGCAAATGAAATAATGAAAGGTAGAGTAAGTGAAACAGTAAGAGAAAATTGTTCTAATGAAAAGTCCTCATCCAAAAGTATATGTGAAGTTGAAGCCGTATATAATATGTATACGAGCCTCGATTCGCGCTCTCGGAAAATGTTTTTCATATTTTATTTTTTTAAATTCAATAGAGTGTAACCGCAATCATTGCTAGGCAGTGTTGATTCTACTGGTGGTTACTGTTGCTCCTTTCCGTGAAATTTTTTGAATTCTACCATAGATACGTAATTTAGAGTACTGAGTCTAATAGGTAATGCGTGTTATGTCGTCTTATCATTGTTTAGAGTACTATCTCCGAACCGCCATTTAGAGAGTATTCCCCCTCAAGTGTACGTATAGTTCCTACTATTCTTTTTGATTGGGAAACCCAATGAGTTCGCACTCAACGTGTTGGCAAGGCGTTGCGTGGCAATCACCGCAAACTATCGAACTGTAAGCGTTTACCAAAGCCAAAAATGCCCCGTTCCGGTGTCTTTGATATTTATCTTGATAATCCTCAAAAGGCACGGTTACTAGTAATTCTGGCACATTTAGAACACAAAGTGAAGAAGGTAAGGAAGCCAACTGTGGCGAAGAAACGGAGCTAAGGAGCCCGAGAATCCCAAGAAATGGGACTCTCTTACCACTACTGACCTTCATAAGAGGAGCGCTTCCGCTCCGTCTGCATCTTACAAGGCGGTGATGCATGCAGCGGACCAGTTCAGCTGGTGCTACAATCGTTGCTGCGCTGTTTCTGGCTCATTCGCAGCTATCGGGGTGAAACCCACCAAACAAGACGTCGTATCATGCCAGTTTCAGATCAGCTTTTCCAAGAAGAGATGAGAAGCTCGACGGTGACGCGGCGATTCAGCGGAGCGCATTACATGGCTTCTATTTCATTTCTACCTGCCGTATTTGCATGACTTTTGAACCTTCTCCTTTGTCGTTAGAGGAGGAGCACATTATCCATGATCGGGGACGCTTCCCTCTAGGAATACAGGGGGTGTCAAAAAAGAAAAATTTTTGCTCCACTTTCAACCCCACATTAGTGATTTTCAGCAAATTCTGACAGGGTATTTCCATCCCCATGTAGCGAACCTCATAGTATCACTAAACTCCGTAACGGCCTTCTGCACGAGCAGGACCGGGGGCTTCTTCTGCGCGACCATGATGTGATGTGTCACCTCAACTGGGCAAACTCCGAGGTTTCGCCACCCTCTTTCACAGTCTTGCTGGGATCTGTTCACTTTGGGTACGTGAGGGAATTTTCACTGGGTGGTGATCTTGATCATTCTTTTTCTCCGGGTTCTTAACACCTTTCGTGTCCAAGAACCAGAACATGCCATCACCATTGAAACCCCTACGGAGGTGGGTTTGAGGCACGAAAAATGACATAGAATCATGCCATAGGACCCTTCGGATCATAGCAGCTCTGTAAGCAGCGAGAGCTCGGTACAGGGGCCTCAGTGAAACTGATAACGGCTCAAAAAGGCTGAGAAGAACCGTTAGGAGTTGGATGGGATGAAATCCTTTACATCGCTTGCTACTACTATACGACCGCTTTTGCAAAAGCGTCTGATACTCAGTGCCATTGGGTGAACATATTGCTCATGTTCTGATATCACTGGCCGATGTATCGACCGCTGAATTGCCTAGCGTTCCAAAAAATGGTGCATTTCTTTCGATACTGCGATCTACATTGATAATCATGATACACCCATATTTGTGATAGCAAAGCGAACGTTTCACTCGGAATCATTTTCTAATGCGGTACTGGCAGCAACACTGGGTATCGACCACTGAACTATGCAAAATTCCAAATAATGAAGCATGTTTACGAAAACGATATACGTCGATAATGGGGATCTGGATCTACTATCAATTTGCAGGAAATATGTAGATGCTCAGCAAATGAACAAACTGTTACCAATCGATGCAATCGAATACAAAACTATCGATCTCTAAACTACCCAATTCCCAATGATGACCTGACCAGTTGGCTGGCGCACACTACTGCCACGATTCATGTCGATGACGTGCAAAATGGGTTTGATGCGAAGCGACTGAAATATGTTAATACCGAAATGCTTTTTTATCACGCCATCTTCTCTGGTTTTATCCAAATAAATAACTCAGCTGAAAGCTAAGGAGAGGAAGTTTCTACTCAACTCCATACACAACTGTGGTCGTGCCGATCAAACCCATTCTGCACAGCATCGCCATGAATCGCGCGCAGTAGTGTGCGCCCGCCAGCTGGTTGCTATATATGCTAATTACTGCGCATAGCTGTTAATGTTAAATAACTTGGGAAAAAAAGGAACCGAACATTCTCGGGCACCCTACAGTGCCTCTGAAGGTGACGTGCTCTGAAGCCACCAATATGGTCGCCCCTATTCTATGAGTCAAAGCAAAATAACAAACAAAAAACACCTGTACACAATCCTCATGTCCTCCCTCGTTGTTCGGTTCACCAGAAGCTCAATTCTTATAGTTCCATCGTCTGCCATCTGTCCACTTCCAAGAACCACCTTCCTTTTTGCCCCCGATCCAAATCTGATTCATGTGGGCGAAAGGTCTATCGTGAAAGCTTTCCGCTAAATCTGTAAAAAAACTGCTGTGATAAGATATTATAAAAGGTGAACTATTGTCCATTTCTCATTATTTTCATATTTTTTTTCGGAAGATTCACTTGAGCAATCGGAGTGAGGCTGAAGACAAGGCATGTACATAAAACCAAAAATTTCTCGATAATTTCGAAAAGCAACATGACCAAGCTCATGAAGTTCTTGCCTGTGAGGACCTGTCCTTTGATTCACCGAAGCGTGTTGAAAACGTTGCTTTCACAAGAATGGCATTATGTACTGTTTAGAGGCAGCAATAGGGGAAATTGGGACGGACAGTAAGAAAAACATAGCGGATATGAAAATCGAGGTGCTTGGCAATACGATGGTGAAGAAAAAACGGAAGGAAATAGCCAAAGACTAGAGAATTAGGACCCTTCCCACCGTAGATTCTCGACGCGGACGACCTTTCCGTCAAGAGGCAGGTAGTCAACACTATTCTTCCGTTTGCGTGCTGCCAGGTAAACACAAGGAAGTGTTTGAAAATACGACAGCATCTATTATATTTTCTGGAGTGAGCTACAAGCTAAAACTGTATAAGCGCGCCTCAATGGCTTCGATCTTCGATATCCTTGGCAGCTCCCATCGTAGTCAACCAGGAATCACGTCGCCTGGAGGCGGGGTCTGTCATCCAAGGTATCAGCTGTTGACCGTTACACCGTCACTGCAGCTCGGGGGAGCGCTTTTTAACGGGGATTTTGCCCTAACTAAGCTTATTAGGCCTTTCTATGTGAGCGACTTCTTTTATAGACTTTCCAATAACCACATTATGCCTAATGCTGGCTTCAAACAGTTCCTGTTGACGTGCATGAGTGCCCATGACTATTCTCAGCTCCGCAAACCAAATATGATCCTTTTCAACACTGAACGCAAGCGTTTTCTCAGATCTTTTTGTGAAAAATAACCACTTCGTCCGCAACCGTGTAGTTCGCTCAAAAGATGGTGCAATTAAGTGCTTTATGTAGCCACATTTATGATCCAATACAAGCTGAGTTGGTGTACGAGGGTGTATGTCGTTAGAGCAGAAAAATCGCGATGCGGCGTCGCACCCGCGACGTTCGCGAACGAATCGCCCATTTCTTATTAGGGCAACCTTTTGCTTTGATGTATAAGTAGCCGTTCATCAGTATCACAAACTTTTTACATCTTTTTTTTTCATATCCTAACATTATGCGATGTAATTGTGCGGGGAGGCCACTAGACGCACTTCATCCTTTCCGGGATATGTGCTAATCCATTACACTACCGGCACCCCTTTCACTGTAACTCAGCTTCTGAATGGTATATTTACCATAGCTTATCAGCACTCACACGTATAACGTGTTGATAACTCAGCATTCTTGTAGTAACTTTCGCATCGCGGGTTGCGGCGAATATCAACAGCTATCGAAAATCAAAAACATCAAAATCAATATCTACTTAAGCTTTCAGTTTCAGGTTCAATACCGATATTGGCCAACCGGCTCAACACGTTATACGTGTGAGTGCTGGTAAGCTATGGTAAATATACCATTCAGAAGCCGAGTTGAAGTGAAAGGGGTGTCGGTAGTGTAATGGATTAGCACATATCCCCGGAAAGGATGAAGTGCGGGTTCGAGTCCCGTCCGACGCCGAACTTTTGCCCATAACTCAGCATCCTTGTAATAACTTTCGCATCGCGGGCTGCGGCGAATATTAGCAGCTATCAAAAATAAAAAACATCAAAGTCGTCATGATGGCCGACTGCATACTTATAAAAGCCAATGCACAGGTCGAGAGTGCAATGACCTACACCTATTGACACTCGCTACTGACAATGAGTACCACGTGTACTAAGCTTCTAGTTTCAATTCATTCTCCTCCATTTGCGTCTTCCTCTGTAGGTGCACTGTAGCTCTCGCGAAAATGCGCTGCCCCAATCGGAACTGGACATCTCGTGCGCGATCGTCGCATGCCGCACGCGGGCGCACGGTTTTCTTTTGTCCTAACGACACACAGCTGGTTTACGAAGGGGGAAGGGGCTTGACATCAAACACAACACGGAACACAGAAAATTTTAATTGTAATAGCACATGGCGTTTCAGTGGTTTGCAAATGAATTTTTAGAGAAATTATTACGCCCCCAGGAAATTCACTGTCAATACGCAGTCTTTCTTTATAGCATTAGATTTTTCTAGCTTTGTATAGCGTCTCACATCCGTAGTTTCATTTGAGCACTATTTCTTCGAAAGTGAAATATCATCTCTCTGTGCGAGACGGCAATGCATCGATTTGAGCTTCAGAGCTAAACAAAAGGAGGTGACATGCATGCTCGAGTGCTTGGGCTTTGTTCATATGTGTTCACACAGTCAGTGTAATTTGAGGCACTGTCAAAAAGACGATCGGGCTAGTGAAGATGGTGCAAAGCTTCAAAGACAACACCCACCAGCTTCCCGTAGAAAGTAATCCGGAATGACTAATTCCATGGATCATCGAAGACCTCATCAGATCATGAATGATCCAAAATTAGCCACTACGAGGGCCACTGACGACCAACGGGAGGATAGGAAATTCTGAAGTGTGTGTTCGTGAGCCGCGAAGGACCAGTTTTGTTAAAGGATCCATCAAAATTAGTGAGGGCAGAGATTGAGTGCAAGCGTCATCCGCTACTCTTTTACATTTAAACTACATCCATATTAAGCGCCACACAGCTCGGAAGGATGCCGTAAAACCGACGTGGGATAGCACCGTTCCAAGATGGTTTTAAAAAATAATTGCCATAAATGAATTTATTTTCTTCCGCATCTCGTATGGATGCCAGCTGTGCACCTTCATTCTTGCAAGCTCTGTCTGCCTCATCCCACGTTCTTTTGTCTTCAGATATCTGAGTAATCGATCGTGAGTATTAGACAAGAAATCATTGAAAATGTTACGATTTGCAGTACACAGTGGATTTGTTAGCCATATCTCACTTCGTTTTTTTACCACCATCAATTTCGGAACTGATAAATGTCCCGAGTTGTTGCACCTTTCTTGAACTTGTGATAATTGCAGCTACGTTGTTATTATATCGTAGTAAAAGTTCCTGCAGTTTGTTGTTTCTTTATTCTTCTGCCAACCAGGTTTGTTATGTAACGTTTATTGGTCGACGTTTCGAACAATTGGTCGTTATCAAGACCCACGACGCTCCAGTAGGAGTTCCCACTCCGCTTCTTCCGGTGACCGAGTATGGAGAAACTACTTGTCTTTTTCCATACTCGGTCTTCAGAAGAAGCGTAGTGGGAATTCTTACTGGAGCGTCGTGGGTCTTGATAACGACGAATTGTTCGAAAGGTCAACCAATAAACGTTCCATAACAAACCTGGTTGGCACAGAAGAATAAAGAAACAACAAACATCTATACATGCCCAGGTTTCAAGAAGATCGAACATGGAGTTCTTGCAGTTCTTAGCATTCCAGTTTTCAATGCTGTTTTGTGAATTGATAAAAGCGAGTGGCCGTATTGTTAACGTGGGGATGTTATCGGTTTATTCGAGGGGCACGTTCCACTTGCGATATCTCGGTAGTAATCTAGCGGCTGATTGTACGGTAGACCAGGCTGTGAAAGCCCGGATTAACGCGGCATGGATAAAATGAAGGGAGTCCGCTGGAATACTGTACGATCGGCGGTGCTCCAGGACGCCCAAAGACAAGGTGTATCGAGCGGTGGTAAGGCCCGCAATGCTGTACGGAAGCGAGGGACGGCCCATAACTAACATATATGAAAGGCAGCTGCACACAGCTGAAATGAGAATGTTAATGTTGTGAACTCACAACCCTTCCATAATCCTACATTATATTAGGTTGATTCATAATAAATCGGACAAATTGACCAATTTTAATCATTGTCGTACAACTTTTTTACGACAACAGGGATTCACTTGAAATATACTCCATCTTTATCGATGACCTTCTGCAACGGTATAGGCAGATCATGGATGCCCTTGCTCCAGAAGGCCGGAAGCTGGAGCTCGAAGAAGTTGCCGAGTGCCGCCTTGACCTCGTCGCGAGTTTTGAAGTCTTGGCCGTCCAGGTGGCGTTGGCTGTGGGAGAAAAGGTGGAAATCTGAAGGGGCCAGGTCTGAGGAGTACGGTGGGTATAGAAGTACGGTCCAACTGCACGACAGCAGCTCGGCCTTGGTCGATCTTGCGAAGTGCGGTCTGTGGAAGTAGACACGTTGTCGTGCTGGAAGTAGACATGTGACCGCCGCCGTAGCGAACTCTGGACATTGGCCTTCAATTCTCGTAATTGACGAACGTAGACGTCGGCGGATACTGTGGTACCTTCATCGAGCAGCTCCCAGTACTCTACGCCGTGTACGCTCCACCAACCGCGGTTTTCGTCTTCGATGGAATAGTCGCCTGACGCAAACTTCGAATGCTACAACTACAGTGTACTTCTGCCGGGGGCATGCTCCTTGTGAACTTCTATCAGACGTCTGCCGATATCCGCGGGTTCCTGGCCAGATAGCGATATAAATAGTATGACGTTGCGGATGTGGTCTCTGGACCGCTGAAATCGTGCGGCATTGTGGCGGAATGAATTTACTTTGGAGTGATTATTTTGCGGTACTTTGAAGAGCTTTTCATACTCATTCCAACGGTACCTCGCGCGTCCATTTTCGTTAATTCGTTACTGAGTTATGATCTCTAGAAATCATCACTACCATTTGTCCGATTTATTATGAATCAACCTAATATAATCGGCTAAGTGTGTCTGTTGGTGTGTGAGTGTATGTTTGACCGGAAATTCATATCTCGCGTCGCAGAAAAGATGGGATCCTGGATTCCAGATATGATACAGAGGGTGGCAAGGGGATCCCAGCGGTCGTGGACCGAAAGTGATAGCAACTGATATGGGCTGATAAGGAGCCTCGAAATGCTAATGTCGCCAAATCAGTTTCGCCTTTCGGGTGGATTCTAGAGCGCCCACACTCATAGGTGTTTTGAGGGGTGGCACGTGCACATCAATGGAGGGTGATCCGAATTGAAAACGCTTGATAAGATCCGATAAGAAGCGTCAAAAGACAAATGTCGTTGAATTTTCTTCACCACTTGGGTTGATCCCAGAGCGCCGACATTCAGAGGTGTTTTGAGGGGTGGGACGGGCACATCAATGGTGGGTGATCCAAATTGATAACGGTTGATAAGGGCTGATAAAGAGCGTCAAAAGGCTAACGTCGTCAAATCTGTTTCGCTTCTCTGGCTGACTGTGGAATGTTCACACCAGGTATTACAGGGTATGGGGACCTTAATGGTGACTTTTCGAAAGTGATAACGGCTTACAGGGGCTGATAAGAACCATCAGGATATGGGGAAGGGATAAATTCCGGTACACCGCTTACCATTACTATACGACTGCTGTAGTGAATGCGTCTGATGCACAGTACCATTGGATGAACATACACTGCGGTGCATAATGATAAAGCCACTCATAAATTGTTTCAAAACTATCATAGCAAGATGTTTCTTGGAAACTTCTCAGGTATAGATTGTAGCAAATTTGATCGCGCATTCACACATTGATACCAAACTTGAGCTCGAAATAACAGAACAAATTCATCTTCATTTTTTCAAAAAATGTCGCTTTTGCGGTGGTGCAAAATGATAAAGCCAGTAAGGAATTTCAACAACTCGTAAACAACGAAAGGGCAATACCCTGCTCTAATAATCTGTTGGCCTTCCTTCTCTCCGAATAACCTGAAAAATCCGATTCTCTAGACTCATGTAAAGATTATTAATGAGATCTTGGTCCACTTGGTGCCCCGCGTGGATTATAGCCTCTTTGAGCTCCTTAGCTCCTTGGAATTCCCTGTTATCTGCGTAAATTCGTCGCACCATGAAGCCCCACACATTTTCCATCGGATTAAGGTCTGGGCTATTTGCCGGCCAGGGCAGGAGCCTTATTCAATGACGGCTGAACCATGCACTTGTGCTCTGGCTGACGTGGATTGGTGCGTTATCTTGCCCAAAAACAAGATTTCGGCTCCGATTTTCACGCTGGAAGAAAGAAGAGCACTGCGCGTAACCACTTGATAAACGGCAAGACTCACCTTTCTAGGAACGAACCAGAACTTTAGACGTTTCTTCAATGCGGCCCATACCATTACGGCCCCTTTTTTGAAATCTCTTGAGAATCGAAGCATGTGCTTTCTCAAAATACCGTTTGCCATCTGATTCGTCGCAGTTGAACTTTCTTTATTAGAAAAAAACAATCTGGAAAGGAAAAACATCATAAGAAAGCAAGAGGGACTTTACGACCTAAAACCCTGCCTTACTCCAGTCCACTCGGCTGCATGTTTTGGCGAATTGCACTCGATTTTTGCGGTGTTCTCGTGTCATGAATAGTGCTTTCCTCATTTTCTGTCGCGAGATAAACTTGCACTTTTTTAGAACCCGCAAAATAGTTATTTTGGAGAAGTTTAGCTCCGAAGAAGACCTGATATCCGAGCTCGACTTGGTGGAATTCGATGCTTTTCTGAGAATACGGCGCCTATCCTTCTCGTAAAGTGAAGGAGGTCGCCCAGAACTCTTCTTAGTTCCATTTGTTGCAGGATCCTTGAGGAAGTTGTCGACGACTGTGTGGCTGCGGTCCGATTCTTGGGCAATATGACGATTTGACAATCTAAGCGCTTTTTTTGCGACAACTTGGCCTTTTCAGAATTAAATAAGGGTTTTCCTTTTCCCATTACCTGAAAAAGAAAGACATTACAGCAGCAAAACGTTTCAACAAATAAAGATGAGAAGCGACGGAAAAACTTAGGGTGGCTTTATCATTTTGCATCATCGCAAAAGCTGCACTTTTTGAAAAATTAAGATAAAATTTTTCCTTGATTTTGGTCTGGAACTTAGTTTCGATGTACGAATGCGCGATCAAATTTGCTACAATTGTACTTGAGAAGTTTCCGAGAAATATCTTACTATGATAGTTTTTAAACAATTTATGAGTGGCTTTATCATTATGCACCGCAGTGTACTTTGTTTATGTTCTGATATCTGCTGCCGATATATCTACCGCTAAATTGGATAGTTTTCCAAATAATGGTACATGCCCTTTGATACTGTGATCTACGTGGATGATAAGACACTATCTACATTTGTGATAGCAAAGCAAGCATTCATCCTCTCACGCGGTGCCAGCAACATTACTGGGTCACGACCGCTAGAATATGTGAAAATCCAAATAATGGTGCATGTTTACAGGAACGATTAGCATCGATAACTGGCATACGGATCTACCACACGTATGTAAAAAGTAGATGCTCAGCGAAAGGCAACATCAGCCATTTCCCTATTAGGTAGCGTTCATACTTTTGGAATTTACGTTTTTGCGTTTTTGCGTTTTTGTGGAAAGAAGAATAGACACTATCGATTTGCGTTTTTACGTTTTTGTGGAGATGCGGAATTGTGGAAGTGCGAATAAAGCAGTAGATACGCATCGATTTCCATGCTACGAAGAGACGAGAGGATTAGAGAAAGGAAAGTGTGGAATTTGCGTTTTTGCGTTTTTGTGGAAATGCGCAATCAAGGAATTTGCGTTTTTGTGGAAATGACGAGAGGGATAAGATACGTATCGATTTGAGGAACTTGCGTTTTTGCGTTTCTGTGGAAATGCGGAAATGGATAAGATACGTATCGACTGCTTCGTCAACGAACGTGGATGATAAGACAAGGCACTTTCTACACTGAAGGAACAGATTGATCTCATACATTGCTCTTTTACCGCACAGTTTTTTTCCCTTTTCGTTCACGCTTTCGTGCTCTCGATCATTCGTTTTTGATTTGTGACTTTCGTCTGCTGTCACGCTGTAGTGTCTTTGTGTGGCGTGCAAGTGTTCCGCAGTCCCGAGAGTTCATGTCAGCAGTGTTGTGTCGAGAGTAATAACGACGAAATCAAGATCCCTGTGAGACTAAAACGATGTAATACGGACTGTTACAGACTGGTTGCCCCCTCATCATAGATCGTTTCTGCTTTCAGTGAGAATTTGTATCCATTTGAAGATGCCTTAACTTAACTATTTGAATTACACGTTTTCCATCGTCATTTTATATTTACCTTTACGAGTATCTACCCCTATTCTTCGACGCTAATCCGTGACATGAGTGGACCAGCTATGTAGCCAAGATCTTGAATAGGCAACAAATCAATCCTCTCGTGAAGTAACCCCACTCATGGGTGACCAGACCCCACACTAATCACCGGAACACTTGCAACACACCCGCGCTAAGGTGAATTTTCAATAACGATCTTGAACTATCTTCGAAGATGTCTGACTTTTGTATAAGAAATTCTTAGGAAAAGAAAGTGGCAGACTTTTTCCAAGTCAGTTCTAGATCGTAATTGACAATCCACCTTAGCACAACCGTATTCGATCTTGGAGAGAAACTGTCCTTCAACAAAAATACGTCTATATCCCTGTAGGGAAATGGCAGTTTCTCTTCAAAGTCGACTAAAACCATTTATCAAATGTTTATGAGCTCTTTCCGAACACAAGAAAATGAGAACAAATGGCTCATCATCACGTTCGACCGTTCGCGAATGATGAGAATGGAATGACGCGCGCCGCGCACGTGGCTTCCACGCTTTCCACAATTCCGCATTTCCACAAAAACGCAAGAACGCAAATTCCACGATTCTGCATCTCCATAAAACGCAAAAACGCAAATTCTGCAAATCGATACATATCTACTCTTCTTTCCAAAAACGCAAAAACGCAAAAACGCAAATTCTAAAAGTATGAAGGCTGCCTTACATATTTCCATTAAGTTAAATTAATAATGAATAATTCGCACAGTACTGTGCGATAGCCCAACTGGTAATATAAAATCATGTCCATGACAAATGTATATGACTGATAACGGTGAGCACCTTTGATTATGCAATGATTGATAAGTATCACTTAAAATGTAGCCATAGGCATGACCTCACTGTATCCTAAGTAGGTATCCCAGAGTGCTATAAAGTAGTTCCCCTCTGGCGCGGCATTCCCTTTCATGCCTACAAGTAATTATCCCCAAGCCAACTAAGGGCGAACTTAGATATTATGTAGTGGGTCCGCCCACATTATCCTGTATAAATACCCAGTGAAATGTAATAGTAAAGTTCTTGTGCGTAACGTGCTAATAAACCTTTGTTACACGTGCGTATAGTTATCCATTAGTCACAAACCAAAGTTAAGATGCATGCGGCTGGACGCGAGTGGACAAGGTCAGGAACGCGGATGTGAGAGCAATCACGCAGACGGCTCTGGTCCAGCTGAAGTTGAGAGATCAAGGGCTGCGATGGTATGGACACGTGCTGAGGAGATCAGAGAACTACCCCATAAGAAAAGCGCTGGAGTTCAAAGCGCAAGGGGAGCGACCACGTGGAGCCTCGAAGAAGAGGTGGAGAAACGTCATTAAGGGCGACCTCACCGAAGTGAAGGCCACGGCGGAGGATGCCTTGGATAGGAGGACAAGGACATGTCTGTCAAGATCAGCGGACCTTGAGGCAGCGCGGAACCAACGCTATTGAGAAGAAGTAGACATTCCAGGCTCGAAGTGGGGTATTGCAGTCTCCTTCGATGTTAGATACATAGTTCGACTCCCAACCACATATGTTGCGGCTCATCGGGCGGTTGCCCTTCTAACCGCTAGCGCAACAGCATCGTGGTTGCGGGTCTCCGGACTCTACGTCACCCGGTTGCTATACCTGCGGGTTGTCACTGTTCACATGGGCTTCCCCAGAAACCATACTGCTTTCCCCACAGTATGGCCGCCGCTTCCCGGAGGCATCAACTCTCACACTTCTGCCTATTGTTGCCCTTAATGTAACAGCAAGTACAAGGATTACAGCACCCATATTTATTATGTACACAATATCCACAATAGTCGCCCTACTCTCATCTTCCTGCCCGAACTCAGGTCCGACCGTGCTTCTTCCCCCCAAGGGTCAACTATTGGAATATCAGCGGTAACTGCGGTAACTTCCTGCACCCTGCAGGCTATCTACCCCGCCTGCAGCCGTCCACGTCCTCGGGTGTAACGGACGTGGGCATGCCAGCGCTCAACCAAGCCGGCCGCGGTCCGCCCGACCGCACCGCGTCCATGTCGGCCTGCAGAGCGTAGGAGACAAGCTCTTACCCTCTACAGTCCGGCTTGGCATCCTAGCAGCCTAAGCCCGGTGCCCTCTCCTCCCGGGGGGAAAGTGTCTAAGCACCGACTGGCAGAGGCGACCCCTTTTATAGAGCCACGGACTGGGGGCGGGGCCGGGCGCGCGGTGCGCCCACAGGGACAGTCGCGTTCCGCGACACTCCCGAGAGCGAAAAAGAATGGCTCCGGGGTGCGCAACGACTGCACCTGGGGAGAACCGAACGTCCGACTGAAGCTGGCCCAGATGTAATTGCCCGACTTGAAACCCTGTTGATAAAATGCAAGACAGCAAGGGCCAGCACGGTCTTCCCTTACAGTTAGACTACCTAACGGCAGGTCCCTACAAGTCAAAAATGCTCATGACAATGATAGGGTGCCTTAAGGGCCGCCCAAAGAAAACCGGAACTGCAAGGAATACCTTAAGGGTGCACAAAAATATTACAACACAAACGGCAACAAACTACTACGGGTAAAAACACAACAGCACAGCAAAGGGGAGAAGAGTGTCTTAAGGACACTCTAAAAAGACATACAAAATGACACACAAGGTGCCTTAAGGGCACCTCAAAAAAGGGGGAAATGGCTGAGCGCCTTAAGGGCACTCAGAAAAAAAGAGACATAATTGAACTGCCGAGATCCTCGCCTTCCTGCACCGCTTCCGCCACAAGTCCGACCAACTCCTTCTGCCAGCACCTATCTTCCAACACTATCTCCACCAAACAGCCACCAGACGACGACGTTGTTGTTGTTGACAGCTACGAGACGACGACGACGTTGTTGTTGTTGATAGCTAATATCGACGTCCATGTTGCTGCCACGTGCCCATCTTAGTTGACTGTCCTTGCCCATCTCTGTCGACCGTCCTTGCCCATCATCGTTGATCGTCCTTGCCCATCATTGTCGATCCTCCATGGCGCCGGATATCGGCGGTAACTGCTGTTGAATTTCTACTCTAGCAGCAGAGGGAAAATGCGGTAACTCTAAGCTAATGGCAGACAAAATTTCCTGAAATCATGGGTCTATTTGACTACAAAGGTTAGCTAGAAATGACTACAATTATTGACTAAAAAGACTTCTCTAGATGAACATACTGGAAAGAGGGTCTGCCAAGCCTTCAACAAAAGCGGAGACATCTAAGACTACAACAAAGGCGATAACTAGTCAACACTTCAGCAAATAATGTCCAAAGGCGGAAACCTTACGTCACATAGAAATGCGAAAACTGTTTCTATTAGGCTAAGTCCTCTACTGTCTTGTAGAGGGTCCTGGCCTGCTCAGATATGGTGGACGGGTACGAGATCTTGGCCTACGAGAGACCGATCTGTAACCCGCCTGTCGCGATAACCCACTGGGAGATGGACTAAGACCCGAACGTCTTCCCTGTCTACTAGGACCTCCGCAGCTCGATGACCTCTCGGCTGAACGGATTTCACTAGGACCGGGGACGTACGTGTCTCTTGCAAGGTCTTCATAGAACCGTACAGCTGGGGTTGTAATGTCCACCTCCACATATCTATTCTGCACACAGACGGCCTGATGATGGCCTCTCTGCGTGCATGTTAGACATGCTTCTCTGCGGGAACAATCGCCATAGTGGTCTTTGAGGCAATTGCTACAGATCTTAAGATCTCTAAGCAGATGTGCTCTTTCAGATAGCCGGCGTCTGTAGTGACACTCAGCTGAATAATGATCCCTGTGAGAACAAAAGATACATGGCGGCTGATTCTCCCTCGGGGTCGCCTGCTGAGGCTCGACCCAAGGCGGTAACGGTGACTGCACATTCCTTCCACCATTGCGGTAACGTCTGCGTTCAGGCTCGCTCAATGTCGTTCTTACCCTAGACTGTTCTCGGCCACGCTTCCTCGACCGAGGATTCCTGGACCTAGGTCCATCCTCCCGAGCACGAGAAGAAGTGGGGGCCGAGGAGTCGGAAGAACGAGTGGAGGCGTCTGAACGCACATCTTGCTTCGGTAACTTGGGGATTCGGAACGCGTGCCCGTCAGGTTGCTTCGGCGGCGGTAGAACCGCCGGCGAAGGCTGCGCTGACGGTCTGTCAAACCCTCCTGATTTGAATTGTTTCTTCGGTGGAGGAGTCGCTGTTGGAGTCTGCGACAAATTACTCGCTGGAGCTGCCCACTGATCAACAAGACGTTGAGTCTGTTGGTGCTGCAGTTCCTGAGAGTAATTGTCTCTCCACCACTGAAGAGTCTGCGTGAAAAGTGCTGGAGACTCAGGAGGTTGGCCCGGAGGAGCCTGTTGGATGTCCTTGATAAAGGACTGCGCCTCCGATTCTCCTTGCGGTAACTTGGCTACAATGTGCATTCGTGCCACTTCTATCGCACGTAGGTAACGTGTTAGGAAAGCACTCAAACCTGAGGCTCTCGCTAATAACGTTCCGACATGCCTGGTAGAAATGTAACAGCGTCCGAATGCATCTTGTAGGGTAGTGCGGTAACGATCGTCAGCGAAGCAAGGGATTATTGCTTCTTGGAGAATGTCTCTATGGACTGACATAGCGGTAAGGCTGTGAATAATCTCTTGAGCCCACGCGGTAAGAACTGTGAAGCTGAATGCCTCGTATGGCTGCACTGCAACTGAGTCTGCGAGCTGTTTGATAAGCTTGATAGCATTATCAGACGTGCGCTCAAGCAGATTCATTGAGTTAATGATACTCAGTACAGCTATACGGGTATCAACTTCGAAAGTATAGGGCGCATCGTAATTGGGTGGCATGAACTCCGTTTCATAACAACGTATAAAACGGAATACTGCCTGAAGTTGCATTGCGGTAAGTTCTTCGACAGTGTGCTGATTTACAAAAAATGAACTGTCGGCGGTAACTGGAGGAAGCGGAAAGACGTCTGATGGTGCAGGGTTTCTCTTGATCGGTGCGAAAGCAGACGGCTCGTCGGAGGGCTTGGGTATAATGGCCTGAGAACGAAGGCTCTCGAATTCACGTAAGTAGCTGTCATGCGCCTTGCGCATGGCTGCGCCTACATTACGTAGAATGCGAGCGTAATCGTCAGCGGTCTGCTTTCGCGGGTCAAAAGTAAGTTCCATCAGATTTTCCTGCGGTAACTGTGAAGGTTCATCCTCTTCCGTGGTCGGAGCAGCCGGTGCTTTAGCAGCGGTTGACTCCGAACCAACGAAGGGTGAATGGGTAACCTTCTCCCTAACAACTGTAAACTGCGGTAATTGCTGCTGGGCAGCTGAAGCGGTAATTGGGTCTGCCGGCTGGCTGGGCTGCAGATTCGAGGGTGGCCTTGGAGTCTGATCCGGAGGGACGGATTGATCCATCTCCTCTGGTTGCTGCTCCGCTTCCAGACTCAAAATCTGCAGCTCCGCCAGATCATCGTCCTCTTGTGTTGGCGAAGAGGCAAGCTCTTCGGAACCGTCGAGGACCGACGACTGGGCAGGCGGTACAACTTCAAAATCGGACGATTCACTTACCTGGGATGGAGTTGTAGTTGGCTGAGTTGGAGTTGGCGCCGAAGTCTTGGTCTTCTTAGACTGGCGTCTTCTTCTGGCCATAATAGCGTTAGTAGACAATAGTCAGTAGCGTGAGTAATCTAGAACACGGTAATATAGGAATGAACCATACGCGAGAAAATGAGTGATGATAAGAACATGAATGATGATAACGGATAAACGACCAATATAGCGCTAACAAGTGTGAAGGTATGATAGCCATCGATCAATATGGGATGGCAGCAGGGCGCGCGGGTGACCGCTGCCTGCGAATCATCACCATAGGTCCTGAGGCGACATACCGTAACACGCAGCAGCCGATAATAGGGCACAGCAGCCACAAGGCGTGAATCGAGCAGACTGGAAAAAGTGGGAAAACCTAAGGAATGGAAGGAAGAGGAAAAAAGGTGAAGGAATGAAAAATTAGGTAAGAAGTGAGACGGTGGAATCCTAGGTAAATGAGGAGAGAGTGACACATTAAAAAAATATTGTACAGCAATCTATGATGATGGAACCTAGGTGAACGCGAAATAACTATGGTGATGAAAAATAACCATGCAACACTAAGTGAAGTAAACACACACAAATAATATGCCTGTGAACAACTACAATAGCAAGAAGAGAACAACAAAATACAATGATATCATCAAAGGAGTGGTCAATAGGGGAATTACCTGCTCGCTGCTCTTTTCACCTGCCTTGGGGGCTGTATCCTTGCCGGAGTCGGTTTAGCTGGAGGTGTAGCCATGGCTTCATCTGAAACATGCAGTTCAAGCGGGATAAGGTGCTTGATAGACCGATCGATGGAGGTGTTCTTAGCAGTACGAAGCTGTACCGAGCGAATGGATCCATCGGTCGATGTATTAAGACGGGTGATAATGGCGAGAGGCCAAAAGGCTCTGGGCCTGTCCTCTGTCCTGACGAGAACAATGTCCCCAACTGCAGGAGAAGAAGCCGAGCCTAGCGACTTATTAAATACATTCTGTTGGCGCTGGGCAAGAGACTGGAGATAGTCTTCGCTCCAGAGCTTCCAGAAATGATCTAAGGCTGTGATTAGTACATCGTGGTACTCCTTTAATGCTTCTTTAGTTTGAGAATCTTTAAGATCGTAAGCATAAAAGGAGGGATCGCGTGAAGGATTGGATGACATGAACGTTCCTAGGTGAAGGTGAGGACTAATAAGATCGATGGGACGAAGCGTGGTATACTGCAGTGGGATTGCAGACCTTACCGGTGTTAAAGGGCGAGTATTAAGGGTAGCTTCAATCTCAATGATCAACGTCTCGAAAATACGGATGTCTGGCACATTCCTATGGACTGTCTTGTATAATGCTTTCTTTACTATTCCGACCAATCTCTCGTAAAAACCTCCCTTCCACGGTGAAAGTGGAGTGATGAAGTTCCATTGGAGAGTGTTCTTTCTAGTAAAGTCAGTGACAGTCGAATGTTGTGCGATAACTAACAGATCATTGGCGATAAGGTCTCGACCTGATTTAAATGTCGGTGCATTATCGCTGACGAGGAGATTGGGTGTCCCTCGTCTGGCAATAAAGCGCCGAAAGGCAAGTAGAAATTCGTGTGCGGTATTATTATGAACGAGTTCGAGATGTAAAGCACGAGTCGCCATACAGGTGAATAAGCAAATCCATACTTTACGAATCTCTTTCTCGTTCTGCGTGACTTGCATAGGTCCGAAATAGTCAACCCCGGTATTTTGAAATGGTCTGGATCGGGTAAGCCTTTCAGTGGGTAAATCAGGTGCCGCCGGGTAGCTGTATGGACGGCCTTGGTGCCGTTTACAGACTACACAACGGGAAAGAACTGATTGCACCGTTCTGCGCATAGAACGTATAAAAAAGTGAGCGCGTAGTGTGGCGATGACATGAGTGGCACCTGCATGATGTAGTTGTTGGTGTCTAGAAGTGATGATCATAACCGTGAGTGGATGAGTCGAATCCAGAAGAATGGGATGTTCCTGAGGAATCGGCGTCACCTCTCGACGCATTCGTGTATTAACACGAATAACACCGAAGGAATCACGGTAGGTGTCCTTGGTCATCGGTAGTGAGGATTCTCTTTGGTGCTCACGTGAGACAATAAGCTCTGCGACGTGGAGACGTCGCTGTGAGACCTTGGAGAATGAATGTAGTTCAGCAAGCAACATTTCTTCGTGAAGTCGTTTACGTTTATCGTAGGAGACCTTCTTGTAAACAACTTTACAAAGGAGATGAAGGACATATGCGGTGATTCTAAGTAATTTATTATAGTCATTAATGCGATCGAAAGGCAAGACGGATTTATGTACAGGGATCGACATCGCGGCTACCGTCTTGTATTCTAGTTCCGTTTCCGGAGCTGTAAGAGGTTGCGCCGTGAAGTCCATCTGTGTATTTGGCCAATCGGAAGGCGGTAAAAGTATGTATGGTGGGCCAGTCCACCAAATGTGTCCGGAGATCTCTCGAGCTGAGAGACCTCTGGTGGCACAATCTGCTGGGTTGGCCTCTGTGTTAACATAATGAAAGGTAGTATTAATTTTTAGGGAAGCAAACTCATCAATAACGGTTCGAATTTTCTTGACTCTATTCATGACAAATGTTTTAAGCGGTCTATTGGAATGAATCCAATAGAGCGCGATGTGGGAGTCTGAGAAAAATCGAATCGTTGTGATAGTAAGCTTAAGTTGATAATAGAGGAATTGTGCGAGTGATGCTGCATTACAGCAAGCCATGAGCTCTAATCGTGGAATAGTGACTTCGTTTAAAGGAGCTACTCTGGTTTTAGCCATAAGCAGATGTGATTGTGGTCGATCATCCTTTTTAGAAAGGAGGTACGCGGCCGCGGAATATGCGCGTTTAGATGCATCAGCGAACAGAAGTAACTCATATTCTGAAAGTTCATCTCCATAGGTGATAAATCTTGGTAAGGAACATGTGTATCCTTCTACTTCCCTGACAAGTTGTCGCCAGCGAGTTTTATCTTGATCTGCAAGAGGTTGATCCCATTCCTGTCCTCCCTTCCAAAGATCTTGAAGGAAGATCTTGAGCTGGATAAACAGAGGGCTGAGAAACCCCAAGGGATCAAAATTGGAAGCGACTGCTCTAAGGACGGTACGCTTCGTTACTGGCGCGGTATGAAGAAATTTTGCGGTAACATGGAGTATATCCTGCTGGGGATTCCATCGTATTCCAAGTAGCTTCACGATACCGTGAAGAACTTTCATACGATCGTCCTCAGGGATGTGTTCCATAACTTGCGGATTATTACACATGAACTCCCGAAGGTTCATGGCCATTCGAGCAAAGGTCTGTTTGCAATCCTTCTGTTTCCTAATGCAATCCTCGGTACAATTAGCTCCGATGAGAACATTGTCAACATAAGTGTTTGCAAGGACTTCTTCACGAATGGAATTCTGTGAATCTCGCTCAAGTGCATACTTGATCGAGATATTAAGCAGAAAGGGTGAGACATTAATACCGAAAACCACACGAGTAAAACGTAGAAAACGTAAATTATCCTGTGTCGGTGGGCGCGAAGTATCTTTTAACCACAGAAGTCGAGTAGCATCTCTTTGATCTTTTTGTAAACGTATTTGATGAAATGCTTTCTCAACATCTGCGATTAGCAGATAACGAGACAACCGTGCACGTAAAAGCGCTCCCGCTAAATCCGGTAGCATAGGTGGTCCTTGATGCAGGCAATCGTTCAGACTAGGTTGTCCTTTAAGATGGCTGGATGCATCAAAGACGATGCGAAGTGCAGTGGTGGTGCTATCTGTTTTAATGACCGCCTGGTGAGGCATGTAATATACCTCAGGGCCGTCAAAAACAAATTCTTGCACATCTTCCATTACACCTGCGGTGATTTGTCTTTCGAAGATTGCACAATATTCATTCCAAAATTGAGAATTATTATGAAGTGATTGATACTGTGACTGCAGTCTTCGAAAGGCAAGAAGCTTATTGTCTGGTAAATGAGGATGATTTTCTTTCCAGGGAAATTGAACGTGTATGAGACCGTCCGATATTTGAACTGTATCATAAAAACGTTTAACTACTTGGCGATTGATCTCATCATCATGTTGCATACTGGGGTTCTCATGTATGCCCAGGGATTCAAGATCCCATAGCCTACTGAGGTCCTGTTCTGCTGCATGTGACTCGACTTTGGAAACTGTGTTTAGGCATGAGCGTGTGGGTATGATAAGCCGATGTGGTCGCCCTGATAAAATGGATCCAAATCGAGTATGTGCGAGTGTCATACCGGAAGGAAGTTTCTGAATTCTCGAGGGGTCCAAAATACTCCAGTAGTAATCAATGCCCACAAGAATGTCGATTTCGACCTCTCCTGCGGCTGTTGAGGACCGTAGAGTTCTTGGATAAGTGTCCCGGAGAATTCTCAGCTCCCTCTGGTCGATATGGTCATCCGCACGTATCGATGTAGTCACTTGATGGGTTCTCAGTCGGAAAGGCATAGGTTGGTTAGCCTGATCATATAATATAACTTTGACAAAGTAGGAGGTATCAACTGTAAAGTGGCCTCCGAAACTACGAGTAGTGAACGAGCATGGATCTTTCAAGGAAAGTCCAAGTCGTCGTGCGGTATTCTCTCTGATGAAACTCTGTTGTGCTCCGCTGTCAAGCATGAGTACGAGAATTTCATCAAGACCAGTACGCTGGTTTATTGTGCGCGAAGTGATTACCATGAGGCGAGGATCAGCCGAAGAAGAAGTTGAAAGGTTCACTAAAGAATAGTGATACTTGTCGCTATCTTCGTCGTCCGTACCCTCGGATTCCTCTGATTGAGAATGGTATGGTGGTTGGAAAGGATCTGTGACTACGACGTTGTGTCGCGATTCTCTGGAAGAGGATCGTGACTGACGTGGGTAAGGTGAAGGCATTCTATAAGAAGAACGTCTCGGTTCACGAAAGGAAACTTCGCGCGTCGAACGTCTCTTATATGTTGATGGTGAGCGAGAAGTGGAGCGATATCTGCTGTGGTAGCTGCTCGCAGCCCGACTGCCAGATGTGCTTCTGTAGGTTCCGTCAGAGTTCCTCGTCGAAGCTCTGCGCCGTGGACAAAGAGTCTCGTGATGGTTATGCCGACAGAAGCGACAAGGTGGTCTGTCGCATTGCGAAGCAGTATGTCCAGCCACGAAGCATTTGCGACAAAGTTGTTCTTCCGCTACAATAGTTGTGCGTGCTTCTTGTGTTGTAACTAAGTGGCAGTCTGCTGTGCGATGGCCAAATCGCTTGCAGAATGCACATGCTTGGCGCAAACGAGGTCTCGCAGTACGTCTTGTAGGTGTCGGTGATCGAGTACGACTGCGATGACGAGAAAAGCGTTCACGGTCTCGACTGGGAGATCGTGCTTGGATGGCCAGAGCATGCGTATTCGCCTGTGGTTGCTCTGCTGTATCGGCGATGGTCTCTAAGGTTTTGATAGCGCGATCTAAGCCTGCTAGAAGCTGCGGAACCTTCCATGGGGTAGGATCCGCTGTTTCTATCGTGCCGAGATGCTCCAGCGTTCTTTGCGGGAGCTTCTGTCGGATAAGGCGCATCACGAAGATATTGTCCTCGTGGTCTCCAAGTTTTTCAAGTTGGAGCCACAGGGACCTTATCTGCGCGAGTGTCGTCCTTTGTTGGAGCGGTGACGTACCTGCAGGTCTCATAGTTTGTAATCGCACACTAAGTTGAGTGCGGATTAATTGAGGCCTGTAGTAAGTTTCCTGCAATGTTTTAATGGCGAGTTCGTAGTTCGACTGTGTTATGTCGTACCCCGCTACAACGGCCTGTGCGTCGCCCTTGAGAAGACTTCTCAAGTGATGGAATTTGACGACAGGTGAAATAGTGGGATTGGCATGCACCGCCGAATTGAAAGCGTCCCAAAATTCGGGAAACCTATCGATGTCGCCTGCAAACATAGGTAGGTCGAACTTCGGTAGGCGAACGAACTGTTCTTGCGGTAAAGGCTCGTGTTGTCCCCGACGAACTTCTTCGTCGGAGCAACCCTGAGCATGCGGAAATGTTGGCGGTAAATTTTCAGCGGTTTTCAACTTGTCGTTCCAGCGGCTATTGCCGTCGGAATTTTTGTTGATAGCCGTTGAAGCAACTGGTGTCACCAGTCCCGGCCTACACTGCGAAGGCTGTGTAGGCGTCGTGGGCTGATGATCAGCGACTTGCTGTGGATGCGGCGTATACGTCAGCGGTAATAGTTGAAGAGCAACGTCGATTTGGTCGGCGAGGCTCTTAGCCTCCCTCTGAACTTGATCCCCTCCTTGGCTCTGCCAATAGAGAAGGGCTTGTTCATAGAGGTTGCGGCGTTGCGCCTCATCGTCCAACCGATCAGTGCTCCGCAGTACTGAATCCAGTACTGCTGCGTCTCAGAAGCGCTCGTGAAAGCTGGGCCTGCGCAACCAAAAGGTTGCGTTGCCTGGTTGCCACGAGTGCCTTATATGACAATTCGTCGCGATCTTCATCGTCGAAGCGGAGCTCCTCAAGGAGCTGCAAATCGACGGTGGAGCTCGCGTTGTGAAGTTCGCGGATCGCACGTGCCAATTCTTGCTTGAAAATTTCAAAGTCGATTGAAGCTGTCATGATGACTCAAGATAGAAATGTCACGGCGAATCGCGATATATATGGCTTAGCACGAAAGCGATCAATACGTCGACACGTTATCGATTGAGTTGCCGACAGTGGCTCTCTCATGACGTTGCATGAGAGTGCTATACAAGGCGCAATCAATAGCGTGCGACTTTCCCATGGCGCTAACTGCGCTCTCTCATGCATAGTATGCTGTCTCTGCTCTTTCCCCGGCGCGAGCGTGGGAAAGCGCAACGAGAGATGGGAACGATGTCGATTCTCACCGACTTCGATCGATGTCAAGCAAGGGAAAGATGTAAACGAACCCATCGATCGGAGTTGGAGGGATCGGCAAAAAAATAAGACAAAGAGGGACCGAAAAAATGGAAAGGAAGAAAAAAGTGGATTTGTGGGAAAAAAAAGGGGAATATTGACTGGGCAAAGAATGATACATGAGAGAGATCAAAAACGAAAACAAACAATAGCAATGACACCACGAAAAATGACGGAAACAACTTGGGAGGAGGAGACACCCATGGGGCAACGGAAAACATTGTAAACATGTACAATACGCGGAAAGGGGATGTAAAATACTTACCAACTGGTGCTGTACTGCTATAGATGCTGCAATAAGTAGATGAATAGGAAAAGTGGATATTTTGTCCTGGAATGGATTTAGAGAGAAATACCTTGAAAAACGCTCACCTGGGATGAATACGGATGTACCAGACCCTTCTATGGCCCCTTACTGAGATGGAAACCAAATGTAAAAGTAACGCCGTGCCCATTCAGTCCTAGTTGCCACGTGACACGCGTGGCGCGGAACTGCTCTCCCCGTCCGATGGCCTCCCATACCAGCGGACAGTGCACTTCGGGAAGAGCCCTGCAATAGGTCCTCTTTTATGCAGCTGTACCCCCTGTACAGGGCATGATGCTGGCGGCCGACACAACCATCCAACACCGAGTCCTATTGGAGCACCCCCTAACTACTAGGTCCCCTACTAGGGCCAGACCCTAGTAGCCCAGTACTGGCCGCCCCTAACAGCCCAATGCTTACCGGCCCATTCCAGTACCGTAGCCAGGTGATTCCTTACTAGGAGGAATGCAATTAGGGACGCACCCCTAACCCGGGCTTCGCACCGTACGAAGAGGACTGGCCAGTGGAAGCACAAGTCGGCAGGTTGCCACAGTCCTACGGACCAAATGCTCCCTCCTCTTCGGCCGGCGTTTGACATCCCGGTGTGGAATCCATACCAGAAGGGGTTGGCTAAGCCAGAATTTGGGATATGCACCCGAGGTAGTGAGGGCGGGGAAACCCGGGTGCCCCTCAAAGGTCTGGTACTCCGCGATATTCATCCCGACCCACGGAACAGTGGACGAGACCCTAAGTGGTAGGCCATCCTCTCCTGGGACCCTGTTGTGATACACAACAGACGGGCCCGAATCCACGGTCCGATTGCACCATGTTGCGGCTCATCGGGCGGTTGCCCTCCTAACCGCTAGCGCAACAGCATCGTGGTTGCGGGTCTCCGGACTCTACGTCACCCGGTTGCTATACCTGCGGGTTGTCACTGTTCACATGGGCTTCCCCAGGAACCATACTGCTTTCCCCACAGTATGGCCGCCGCTTCCCGGAGGCATCAACTCTCACACTTCTGCCTATTGTTGCCCTTAATGTAACAGCAAGTACAAGGATTACAGCACCCATATTTATTATGTACACAATATCCACAATAGTCGCCCTACTCTCATCTTCCTGCCCGAACTCAGGTCCGACCGTGCTTCTTCCCCCCAAGGGTCAACTATTGGAATATCAGCGGTAACTGCGGTAACTTCCTGCACCCTGCAGGCTATCTACCCCGCCTGCAGCCGTCCACGTCCTCGGGTGTAACGGACGTGGGCATGCCAGCGCTCAACCAAGCCGGCCGCGGTCCGCCCGACCGCACCGCGTCCATGTCGGCCTGCAGAGCGTAGGAGACAAGCTCTTACCCTCTACAGTCCGGCTTGGCATCCTAGCAGCCTAAGCCCGGTGCCCTCTCCTCCCGGGGGGAAAGTGTCTAAGCACCGACTGGCAGAGGGGACCCCTTTTATAGAGCCACGGACTGGGGGCGGGGCCGGGCGCGCGGTGCGCCCACAGGGACAGTCGCGTTCCGCGACAACATAAGCAGTTCCATTACTGAGGCGTGAGTGTTCTACCATGGAGCGCTGGCCTACTCCATCTAAACGAGATTGCTGGGAACGACGAAGGCAACAGTGGCAGCAACATGTGGAGAGGGCCTGCTATTCATGCGATAAGATGAAGTTAACAGAAGTGAAAGAAACGTGAACGTGGAAAAACAGATGATGTCGCTAGTTGCTCATGGTACCATCCACCAGCGGGAACATATTTGCAGGCTTACCTCAACCGGTTATCTCCTACGAAATAAAATGCCAGAAAGCCTTACTTGTTTTATTTGAAGGCCTTTTTTCAAGTTTTTCTTATTGGCAAATTATTCATTATTTGGCACCACAACTCACAAAATTTAGTCCTGGAACGTGTCTTTGCGGACCCTGCGTGCGTTCCAGGTTCTCTCGAAGTGATGGGAAGGGAGGTCAACAATGTATGGTTGCTGTGATTAGCGATTCTAATAGCCAAAATGAGTGGGGGTGCAACCATACGGGAGACTGCTCTCGAGTTTTCAGTCTTCACGAGGAGTCAAATAAACTCTGCGTGTGAGTGCAGCACTTGTTAAGTGAAGAATAACAAGATCATGATTCCGAACAATGGGCGTCAGCTTAGGAGTTCTGCTCAAATGTTGCTCCATGATTAGCCTTCAGAACTTTCTCAAAGTTGGAAGTGTACGCAACGAGACTGACGGTTACTATTTTAACTTTCACGTCCATTGCATATTTCTTGATCCGGAGAACCATTGCAGAAGCATTTTTCCTAGCTTCCTTAATGCGTGGGATTCAGATCTTTCCGATGGTGAACCGGGAGAGACTGGCACTTTATAACGACTGCTCTCAGTTGTACTCCACATAAAAAAACACCGTAGAAATGAAATAGCCCGGATATGAGGTTTTGCTTTGCCTATCTTATGGGAGTGACATTTTGCTAGACGACTGCTTGCGATTCAAGCATGCTGTTTACATCCCTTTAGAGTATTGCTTCAAAACTCAATGCAGTGTTGAAAGGGATACTACAAGTTCAGTGCTCTCTGAATTCTACAGTACTGTGTAGTCAATCAAACAGACATGTGTTTTTTCAAAAGGTGCTGATTATACTGCTTTTTATTTCAGTCTAATGTTGTGTTTGTTCCAAGTTCTTGTGACTGAAATTGGTGCTCGAGATGAGCCAAAGCGTTCGTAGTTACTTTACACTTGACCAGTTGGGCTGGCGCACACTACTGCGCGTCATACATGGAAGCATGCAAAATTAGCGGGTGTGTTGCAAGTGTTCCGATTTCTAGAGGTCGGCACCGAACTGGGTCACCGCCCTTCGCGAATTGTCCGAATGGTGGCTTGTCCTGCCGTCTGGGCTCTCCCAGATTTGCCTAAGCCTTTTTAGGGGAGAAGCTTTGGCAGCGTTATGTACCTGTCTTTACCTGATTGCGATCCGAAGCGCAACCTGACCTGACCTCACAAATCGGAACACTTGCACTCCACCCAAAATTAGCGCGTGTATCGAACTCTCTCACCCCGCCACACACTCTCACTCTCTCCACGCACTCACTCTAGCCACTCACCCACGTCCGTACTGTACCCCAAACTTGGGTAATCAAACCACAGGGTGGACAGACAAACATACAAACACACCAAACTCCTGGTTTATATATAGGGTATGATTGCCCCGCTGGTACCTACAGGAGGATTATCATGTGACAAAAGAACTGTAGCCCTTCGTCCTAGCCATTTGGCCTGCTGTTTTAGAATGATACCGTGAATGTTACCGATTTGTGCAGCATTAATTTTGGCCCACAGGTTACTGTTATAAGTGAAACTCCTCAATGGAAACCGCGACCCGATAGCATACAAAGGGATTCACACGCTAAAGGTGGAGCCTCAATCTATATTAAACAACTTCGGCTACAGACTCTATCAAACACCGTAGTTTGGACAACAGGACTAGGCCACAAATAAACCCATACGAAAAGACTGGAAAGTTATTTCTCGCACTAAATTTTCTACTGCCCGAGCATTTTCAGCTTCAGTTTTAGGTCGAAGTTCCTAGCTATTGCATTACCCCTAGTTTGCCATAACTTTTCTCAAGTAGGTCTTGTCTAGTGAAGCGATTCTGAAACTTTTGAGAAGCGACAAGATTAGTTGTATCATCTTTCTGACCTCTTCCCACTCAGAAAGATAACGTCTAAGAGTATCAATGTCTTCTCACCTTGTAAGCTGATTCGTATTTTCCAAATATTGCCCAGCCGTCCTGGTATGCTACTTGGAAAACTGGTCTAACATTGGAGCTTCCATCAGCGGAGAATTCACGACCATAAACACCAACAGAAGTTAGCAAGAGCACTACGGACAATGCAGTCACGAGGACACAGATTGCCATTTTCAGCTGAAACAATGGTTAAGTCAGTTGTATACAATACAAGGGAATATAGTAAAAAGTAGGATGGAAACATAATCGAGCCCTTCTCGAGAGGTGCCACACGTTCTACTTTCATTTGAAGTGGTAGCGGTATTCGAATGTGATCGCGGCAATACACGATGACTTTCAGGGAAAAGTATTTAGTTTAGTTCCAATCAACAGGCAGAACCTCTGATGGTTGAGCAGTGACTCGTTTTCACTGTGCTGGGCATTTGTGTACGTCTTCCCCAGTCACAGAAAAGGACGAAATGAAAGATAAAATTTTCGGCGTAACTAATACTTTTGTGGGATACGCCACGCATTCTTGCTCCAGTCAGAACTGTAGTAGCAGGTGACTTGTGGTGGCGAACCGATGTGAAATTCAGGGCTCTAAATCTCCAATACTACCCTGGACCCTATGTCGAAAGTATGAAAGGCTTAGAAGGTAAGGATGTTGGGTCGAAGTGGCCTCTTGAAATAAAGTTCATACTAACCCGGACTCAAGTTCGAGACGTCACCAAATCAAATCCATGCTGGACATGCTCCCTTACATCTTGTCGCAAAAGTTATCTGATTTTCATGAAAAGAGATTTGTATTACTTGCGCACCTAATCTAGCGTTTCTGAAGAAATGAGTCAATTTAGAAGTTTTGTAATGCACATTTCCTTTTCTTGATTGTCTTTAACTTACATACTATTCGTAGTATATCTATCAGTCGTCAATTCCAATCCGCAAAACAATGTGGACAGTGGCCTCCACATTCCGAAGAAGGGACAGTGTTGAAGACGACATCATGGACGCGTGGAATTGCGACAAAGAGGATTTTCTCGTGACTCGATGGGCGTAATGCCTTGAGCCCCACCACCTCTCGTTTTGTTGAGGCTGAAAAGGCGCATTCCGGTGAACATTCCAATGTGGCTAAAAATTAGTAGCCGCGGGTACACGACCCATGGAAGTTGTTTCGGCCCTCACTTGACACAAAATAGCATGGCTTCGGCATCTGTGGCGCGAGTGCCAAAAAAGTGTGGATCACTAAAGCTGCCAAGAACTTGTCCATAGACACTTTCCGAGTGAGAAAAGCACACAATTTCAACACGAAACCGACTGGCACCTGTTTTAATGGAATTTGAGGATTCACCCTCCTTGGCAGGGGCGCCTCTGGCGAGGGCGCCAGGCTTTTTTGCACCAAGTGAGCATTATATTCATTTCCACGGGTCAAATTACGTACAATTTTCTAGCCAAATCGGTATGTTACCCACACGTCACATCTTCCATCTCTTCATGATACGAGCTGGTGGACTGCTTTAGATAAATGATTCCGAAAATTGTAGAAATAGAGTCGTGATCTTGCTTTCAACTGATCTTGACTCTGCGAAAAGCTTCTTTATTGCCACCACTTTGATACCGATTACACATTGTTGCGCAGTGATATAAAGGCAATAAAAAAAATTGGAAATGAACATAATAAAACTTTAAAAGATGACCAATCCTCCATATACGCTCCGTCGTAGATAAATAAAGCGTGCATGTGATGCAAAACTCTATTTATAATGTTCAGAGAACATCTCCGGCAAAATGCGAAAGAGCATGTATACCAAGACCCGAACTGGTGAGGTTCCGATTTTGAGTCACACAGCTTACCCCTTGCCTCTCGAGGATTACCTGTGGCATGCTTACTCATCGTATATACATATGCTGAGTCACTTCTCTTGAAACCCTTGTAAATCTGCTCCTAGAGACGCACAGGGGATGTGGAAAGCCGAGTGGCAAATGACACATTGGTATAAGCACCATTTCAAAAGGCCACTACGGCTCACCATCCTTCCTTTGCTAGTTCGCCTGGTCGGGTATGCGGGGCTGTGACCCAACATCATGCGTGCTTGTTCACCTTCCATCAAGTTCTATATCGGAAAATGTTTGCGCATCGTTCCCGTGCGTATGTGTGCTTTCGAGCAGAATCCTTGCTCATTTTTTCGCTGACTGTAAAGGCTCCGCTCTTAACGAGAAAAGCTACTCGGTGTTAGGGAAAGAAAGGAAAGAAAGAGTCATGTGTACAATCCTTTGAACACGAAGATAAGTACAGAATCAACCAAAAATGCTCTTAACTACTGATCTTACTGATTCAAAATCCGTTTAGCACAAATCAAACAAGTCAAAAAATAAATCAAAGTAGCCTGACATCGGAGGGGTGTAGCCGCCAAACTTTGACCCCAATTCACAAGCTAAAGGAGTCATGAAGCAGCTTTTTGCATAAGAACTGTCAACGCTAAAGTGTGCTTGTTGCCTCATTCCCGTTGTATTATAGTCACAAATTCCTATTACTGTGAACAGTGCATCTCCAATAAATTGTCAGTGGATATATGAGAGCGAACGGGTGTAGTACTTTAACTCAACCGTAACTGGGGTTGGAAGCAGATGTACACTCTATTTTACAGTGTTAGATAGGGCGTGGCCTGAGTGGCGAGGGTGAGAGTGTGTGGCGAAGGGGTGAGGCCACTCACGCCGAAAAATCGCGTGGCCGCCCGCGGAGGGCGGCGCGGCGGATGCGAGTTGCCACTGGCAGGGCGTGGCACCCTTCAAGCGAGGCAGTGTGGCATGGGTGGAGAAGGCAGGTTGGCATGGGTGCAGGAGGCAGTGTGGAAGCGCAGCGGTGACGCAGCCACGCTCTGCCGGTCTCCCAAGGGCAATCGTTTAGCAAGTCGTACTGGTGGCGCAGCGAGTGCGACGCCACGAAGCGATTTTCCGGCTTAAGTAGCCTCATCCGTGGCGGAGCGAGAGAATTTGATACAACCCCCCCTCCAATTTCGTAGGCCACGCCCTATCAAGCGCCCCGAAATGGACTGCGCCAAGCACATCAGATCAGAATTTCCGGATCAGGTGTGAGACGTTCTACCATGCACTAAAGGATTAGGTAGAAAGTGTCAAAAAGAGAAGAAAATAATGACTTTATGACACGGTTTTTGTGGTCAGAAGGAACTGATAACTTGCAGCCCGGTGTATATTGCCCCATTAGGGCAGGAAAATCCCAACTCAATTCCGTAGACAACGGTGGTCATGTCGATCAAACCCATCTTGCACTTTATCCCCATGAAAGGCGCCCAGTAGTGTGCTCCAGCCACTTGGCAGGAGGTATCCCTCTCATTACGATAGTACCTCGAGCACCTTATGAGATAGTAGTTGGTTCTGTTCTATTTCTCCAAAGCGAAACCGGAACACTGACCTGATGCTGGCTGGAATTTCACAATGAATGAGAACCACTGCTTATCTCATTATCACCCTCAACACCACTTGATATGCAAACGCCCAACCTGGTAAAACCGTGCAAATATAGCTGTTTAAAACCCACTCGGATTATGCTCGCTGATGCGAACACTTCCTTTGCAGGGGAACCCATAAAATTTGGTACATGTTTTCTATAACATCTTAGTTTTCCGCGCTACAGACGATCACACTGTATTGGCAGACCATTTAGCGGTTGCTTTTTGCCGATCGCTAACTGCTACCGCACGCTCTCATCCGGTGTAGATTTTTGCGCTTACAAAATGCGTCGCCCCTCGGCACCAAGTAAGTATTATACCTTTTTCCTTCAACAAATCAGAGTATACGCATTACGACTCCACTTATCGGTGAAGGTACGTCTGCTCACAGACACTGAAATAATGAAGGTGAAACAAAAATGTTTCAAACAACTAGCCAACTCCGAGCTCTCATCAATCAGCATCCGGATGTTAAAAATGGCGTATTATTCGTGAAGATTAGTGCCGCAAACGAGTAAGAAGATTAGTGCCGCAAGTGTCAGTAGATACTTCATGTTGTACACGATCGGAAGCAGCATAATAATATTATTTATTAGCAAAATTGAGTAGTCATTTGCCAGTACAATTCGCATGTCTGTGTATGTATGTGTCCATCTGTGTGTCGCGGAAGTCATATCTCGCGTCATAGCAAAGCTGGGACTCTGAATTGTGCAAGTGATAACAGGTGGTGGTAAGTGGACCCTAGCGGCAGTGGACCGAAAGTGATAGCTGATAAGGGCTGATATGGAGCCCTAAAATACGAATGTCACCAAGGTCGTTTCACCTTTCGCGATAAAGCCAGAGCGCTGACACTGAGAGCTGTCTTGCGGGTTGCAACGGAAACGGTGAGTGATGCAACTTAGGCTGCGTTCATACCAAATTGAATGAGAGTTTTGGCGCATTCGCGTCATGCATGAGATACGTATCGATCAGAAAATGAGAGTATTGGCGCATCGGCGCATTGGCGTATCGGCGCATTCGCGTCATGCATAAGATACGTATCGATCTAGAAAATGAGAGTATTGGCGCATCGGCGCATCGGCGCATTGGCGGATCGGCGCATCGGCGCATCCGCGATTTGAGAGAATTGGCGCATTCGCGTGATGGATAGGATACATATCGATTGAAAAATGAGAGTATTGGCGCATCCGCGATTTTGGATATTTGCCATAACAGAAAAAGATCAAGAAATGAAAAGAGAAGAAAAAGAAATGAACCGCACGTTGGCACGTGCCGCGTTCAAAAGGGTGACGTGGCACGCCAATTCTCTCAAATCGCGGATGCGCCGATGCGCCAAAACTCTCATTCGATTTGGTATGAACGCAGCCTTAAGGCTCGATAAGTAGCGTCAGAAAGCAAAACTCGCTAAATCCATCCCGCTTTTCACGTAGAACGTCAAGCGCTGACACTCACAGGTCTTTTGCGGGGTGGGACGGAAACATTACCGGTGGATGATCCAATTCGATAAGGGTTGATAAGGTTCGATAAGGAGCGTCAAAGGACAAAAGTCGACTCGTGAAACACCTCAACTATTGATTGAGGCAGCTCGTCAAAGCGAAACGCCGACGTGGAGGGACAAGTGCCTCCCTCGAGTAGGATGCCAACGCGGTAGCCGGGCGGTATTTGGTTAAGCATTGTCACATGCGAGATTTGTGATTCTATGAGAGGGAAGGCACAAAAGCTCAAAAAACACATATACTACCGAAACAACCAGTAAATACACGTATTTACCCGGAAATAAATCAAGATAGCCATAAAAATAATAGATTATTACAGACAAATCACATATGAAGCATAGTCTGAAAGAGCCGAAGGTCAGCAATAACAAAACTTTAACGAGTTAGTCTTGTCTATTCTCTCGCAACGATAAGAGCTGTGCTCGTCTGAGCTGTCTGAAATAAAGTTATCACATGAAAAACTCACTGTTCAGAAAACAAGGCACGATACCTTTTCTTCCAATCGGAGAAACGTAATAGGATACCGTTGTTTCTTGAACGAGCTGCTCTAGCTTTCACTCGCTCCATGATTCCAATAACCTCATCGTCTTCTTGTAGAGAAATCTGCTCCGTTCTGGTGACAGCATCCCTGGTCACGGACCTATGAAAGCGTGAAAAATGAAAGCATAAGCTCAGGATGCAGGATGACGTGGAGTAATCAATTTCGGCGTAAAAAAAATTCCGATGGGGCTTAGAAGAGATGTGTAATACTATGAACAAAAGGAGAAGTAGTAGAGGTAAGTAAAAAATTTCGAATCAAAAAAAGTCATCGTGTACATCCCAAATATATGTGTGACCTAACATCTTCTGCAGCTATATTCTTCTCGCTCAATTCCTTATAGTGGCTGAGAAGGATTTGATGCCGGTCTTAATAATTTTGCCGAAAAACTACGCAGCTTTCTGCACTGCTATAAATAAGAACTATAATATAGAAAGTAGGCTGCCGATATGATTAATCTTACTGTAAAGCGACAGTACACCTCAACCGGTGAGTGACTACTACGCGGACTACGTTCATGCGCGTAGGGACCTTGTGAATTTGAACTGTAAATTATGAGTTCGCCGTACGCTTAGATATGGGATCGCCGCCTGCTTCGCATTACCTAACCCAATTTTGCGCGTGCCGACTGTTCGGAGTGCTCATGACTAGCGCTATGCACTCGTGGAATAGGATCCACGATCAGTACGCTGGCATGTTCCATCGCTACTTGCGCACGTTGAAGTAGTGGGGCCTTCGTTGCGTGCTTCGCGCCAGTAGCGATCGCCGCGGCCGATTAAAGGCACACCTCGCGGAAAATTGTGGGAGCTATTGCGTGTGTTACAGGATGCAGAGGCCCTGGTTTACCCACTAGTGAAGAAAAATGAATCAAAACCCTTCACAACTACCAAAAATGAAGCTTCCTGCCATCGGTCTTCGTACGAGTATAGGAAATTGGAAATGAGTTTTTGCTCGATGATATCGCTCAAATGCTGCCATATCACCTGTTCTTCCCTGCTGAAGCTACCTTCGTATTGATATCGCTGCCTTATCTTGTCTTATCGCAAGTTTCCCTCTCGTCTGAGCCGGGTGTGATTCGGCTCAATGGGCTCACTCGGCTCAGGTCGACCAGGCCGTGCGCGGCGGGTGTGAGCCGTGGCGCCGCGAGAAGGGTACAATCTTCACAACCATCCAAGGGTCTACCTGCCCTGAGAAGGTAAGGACCACTTTGATTATCGCGTGGTGTGCCTTTAAGCACTGAATGCAGGTTAACCCTCGGAGCATACGCGGAAAATATTACGACAGGTGCATGTGTCAGCAGTGATGGTTCAGCTTTTCTAAAGTGCTCACGTGCTGTCCGCGTACCTCTGCTTCGCCTTACCCTTACAGTACTTTGCTGGGTTGAAGTGATAAGATGTGGGTCCACATCTTATCACTTCAACCCAGCAGTCATGAACCTCTGCCCATCTTTGTATATACGAAAGACTGAGAAATTCCTAGTTAATCACCCTTTAACTACACCGGGCCCTACTCTGCTGTCACGTCTGCGGACTCCGTTTGCACAAAAAATCCTCAATTGAGACTCGAACTCACTTCTCCAAACATTTTTCTTTTTCCTGAAAGCCTCCACCTCTTTGGCAATTCAGCAATTTCTCCATTCTTTCATGCTCGTCTTCACCATCATTTTCTCTTCTTCTTCGACTACGTGATCTACACTTGCTCCTGTCGCGGCTTAGGGGTACGTCTTCCCCATCCAGTACTGAAGCAGGGAACATCTGGAAATCATTAGGAGATGCGCTACGATGACGCCATCTCGGAGGATCCCTTTCGAGAGAGGAACAAGGTGGCTTTTCCCTACTGTTTTCCGGAATGTGGATGCGTTGGTTTCGTGAGCGGTTCCTTGAGCGGGATGAATTATTGCGTGATGGTTCAGCTTTTCGAGAGCGTTCACGTGCTGTCCGTGTACCTCTGCTTCGCCTTACCCTATCAGTACTTTGCTGGGTTGAAGTGATAAGATGTGGGTCCACTGCATGCAACACTGTAATTCCATAACTGTGGCGTCGTCTATTCCCTCGTTCATGTTTGCACATAAAAGTCTTCTCGGAGTGGCCGCTCATTTCGGCTCCGAAGCGAAATCTCGAGTCCACTGGATGACTATCGACGCATCCTACCCATTCACTATTACTGCTTCTTGGCAAGACCATGTTGTCACCTAGAAATGACTCAATATGCACAAAAAAAATTCCATAAATAATCAGTAACACGAAGAAAGGGATTTCAGTCCTGTATAGAATCAGTTTTGAATGGACCAATTCGTGCGATAAACTTACAATGGAACTGAAAAGGGTAGGTAGGCGGGTGCTGACGCACACAATGTGCGGTTTCCGGTGTTTGGTAAAGGCGGTTTGGACCTTTACAAAGATATCGCTATGATAACTGAATAGCGCTCCCTCCTGCCCTTTTTAGCAAGGTACTGATATTTTTGATGACCCTCTACCTATTGCATTTGAGAGACTCACTACCCTAGGTACATCATCTGCGAGGAACTGACCGCCGCTCTCATTTTCTGTCGGGAAGTAAACTCCACCATCAGTACACCGATGACAGTCAGCGAAATTCGGCACGGGAATCTGGAAAAGGACTACTATGACTGTCTCCTAATAGTGTTATGGATAGTACATAATTTTGCTGCACACCAAAATTTATGGTAACTTCGGAATGCTTTTGAGGGTAATTCCGACCGATTGTTCGATACGAAATTGGGGGGGGGGGTGCGAAGCAGATTCAAGGTTACCTCGAAGAGGAGACCTCGATGGAAGGGGTTGTACTTTGACTTGAAGGGTGGAGGTTGTGTATAGCAAAATTTTTATCGATGATCCCTCGACGGTCCCTTCATTTATAGGAAAATTGTGAACACCGATAAGCGGTGAGGCGAACACTAGACAAAGGTCGCCAATCGATATTCATACTTTGTCCTAGAAAGTAGTGAGTGAACTCATGCTTTGTCCTCAAAAGCAGCCTTAGGCGCCGTCAGTGGTGGGAGAGTGAAATGGGTGTGGGGAGGGGGGGGGGGGGGTCGTGGGTCGTACCAGGAGCGTATTTCTCCAGAATTTTCCTCGACGCGAGACTTGACCCGTGCGAAGTTGTGCAACAGTAGACAAGGAGCACTGTGAAATAGTCAAAAACCCCAAGAATTGTGATTTCCATTCCACGCATGGACGTGTACTCGCACTAAGGGGTGATGCAGACGTTGAGGGCAGCTAAGCCAGCCAGCCGTGGACATTGTCACGCCCTCAACTGCTACTCTGTTGCAAGTACCAATCCCCCGAAACGCTTTCAAGTAAGCGTGGCCGCATCAAAAAACACCAAGGCGCGTCATCCAGAGCAGAACTTGCGACATATAATCTCATCGAAATCGTCATTTCATTTACAGAGGACATTTCTCCCCCACCGCGAACTCCCTCATTACTTCTGACGGTGTCTAATAAGGCATCGCAGCACCCGTGGTTTCGGACGATGCCTTTGCTCCCCGGAGCCAAAGACAGTGAATCCGCGCTCAGTAGCGAAGGTACAGCGACATAACAGAGCCATGTTCCCTGACATGCGTCGGTGTAACAATTATTGCTGCTTTGGCAGAGCAGAATCATATTCTACGAATCTTTACCTTATCACTTCAAAATCATGTTTTATTACTTTTGAGCTTGTGTTATGGCTGTGTTCGCTTTGCTGCGCTCGTTTAATTCACAGCAACAAAATGAATGGACAAAAGAGGCAAAGACTGCGAAGATAACTAAATACCATTCTGCTTCTTCTATACCAGTATTATTCCCCAACATTTAAAGAAACTCATTCGATATCTCAGTACGGCGGTTGTGTAGCTTTAGGATCGTGCATCGCCGAGCGCGGCAAATTTCGGGTTACTTCGGCGCGCGTACTCGCAATGCAGCTATGCACTGGGGCGCAATTGTTACGTCTCTATCTCACACTGCGTTGTCCTTTGTTCAACTGTGGGTGGGTAAATCCTCAGGCCTAACCGTAAACCTTAATTAGCGAAAACAACAAGAAGAGAAAAAGCGGATTGGACGAAGAAAAAGTAGTAGATGCGGAACATGTGCGCGTCAGTGCGAAACCGCGTCACGCGTCCGTACCACGCCGCATCGAAGTCGCACAGAATTTGCCGAGCGCAGTGGTCCACGATTCCAATGCTTGTCTCTCTCGTATGACCGGAAACTTGTAGGTATTAGAATCGTTACCTCAAGTAAACAAAGGAAAAGAAATATTCCTCCCGGAGCGGATTAAAGAAGGCGGTGCAAGCGCAATTCGCTGTCAACGCGAGTACTAGACACCTTCACAATGACGCATGTGATTGGCATGTGGGCTAACCCATCCCAAAACCATTGAACCGGAATGGGTGACTGATGCATAGGTCAAAGATGCAGGGACCGGCAGGATATCATGTTCGCAGTGAGATCCAACGAGAAAGGCAAAGGCCCCACCTTGACCATTCTTCTTACAATCAGAGCCTCCTTGTGGTTCGAGTGAAGTGCGATACTACAAGTTTTACCCATAGCCTAGCACCTTTGTAATGAATTTATCAAGTTTTCTTCATCAATTACGCTACCTATTGTTAGCATCTAGAACTTCATTTTTAATTAATGACAACATTTTTCTCTTTTCTCCACGAACCATGTGCAATTTAAATTCGATGGGCTACCTACTTGTTCGGCACTCAGATTCTGCTCCTGATCGTGATGATACAGAGCGTATGATCGATATATCATATCTGGCGCAAATACAGGGGTCAATACAGGGTAAACCGGCTCATTTGATGGCGGGACCATATTCGGTTGAGATCTGCTCTGATTTGCTGATGGTGCTTGAAAGAAGAACGGAGCCTGCGCTAAGTTTGTCACTGATGACGACGAAGAATCCGCTTCAACAAAGATGGTCGAAGCCGCAGCGTATGATCGTTCCGGCATCACCACATGCTGACGTCTGTCGGTTCGTGGAGGAACGTCATGACTGAATATGCTGAAACCGATCCTTAACATAAAACCATGCGACCAAACTTGAGCAAAACGAGCCAACAAAGAGCATTGGTAAATAAACTTACTCATTCACTTTCAAACTATTGAAAGATGATATAGGATTCGAATGAGGCGGACTTTGAGATGGAGGAGCCGACGGTACCGAACTGCTGTCAGGAGGACATTGTTGAGGAGTTTCAACAGCAACCGTATTCGATGGGCTACTATTCATCGTGACCAAATCGTCATCCATTCCATTTCTGCTTAATTCTATCCTCTCTGACGGCTGAAAAAAACATGCTGTATCTATTTGTTATTTGCTCACACACCTCAGAAGATGTGCTGATCTCAGACCGCTACTTTCTGTATTCAACCACAAACAGACTAGCTAACAAGCAGTGACTGAAGGAATTATTCCGACTATTCAATCTGTGGACAAATTTATAGGCGGGACCTGGCCACCTCCCCTGTTACAGTAAGTCTAGTACTCTGTAGCGATAAATCGCCTCTTGGACGCTTCGCTGTGACAGTGCCTATATTAGCACTGGAAGACAGAGGGCATTCGCCATCCACCGATCCCTTTTGTGGGTGCTCCGCGCATGCCACATCGACTCAGAACCATACTGGTTTTGACGTGGGTGTGATCCGGCCTTCACATAAAGAACAATAGAGGACAGACTAAAGAACAATAAAGGACAGCCGAAGTGCACTTGAGTTTTTTTCAAGCATTTGGATAAGTTGTAACGTGACAATGTCATCGGACCGGGTTGTTTTTTTTTTTACAATGAGAACTCTCCCTATGATTTCTTAGCGCAGTCGATATCATGCCTCTCTCACGTGTGCAAGCCACCGCTTACCCGCTGGCTGAATCGAACATGGGTGTGGGCCATCTTGAGACGATGGCCGTCATCTCATTGACGGGTTCTCTACGCGTTTAGAACTCACTTGCACGCTTTGCCGTTGTGAAAGGGACTATTCACTCACGGATGAAACCAAGATATTCGTAATATCGTGAACTGTGCCTTTAAGTGATCGCTGTTTTTTGTGAGAACCTACCTCAAGCTCATCGTCCGAGACAAGCGAAAAGCCATCGACCAGGTCGGAAGGGGCTTCACTGACCATTGCGGGTGTAGCCTGAGCCACTGGAGTCACCACATGGCTAGGACATGGCAGGGGATGTGGTTCCGGTCGCGGAGGTGAGGTTTGCATTTGACGCTCTCGTCTGATAATGGGATCCGGAGAAACAGGGCACAACGCCGGCTGTAAAGACTTATTTGCTTTAAACGGATTCTCTGTTCCTGAGATTTTAGAGTAGTAGACTGACCTCTTTGTTGAAAACTAAACAATTCATCAAATCTTCCTCTCCATAGTTTACTGAATTGAAGTTCATGAGCAGTGCTTTACAGTTCAAAGTTAACCAACCACTCCTTAGTACTTACGCTCGTAAAGCATTAACTCCGTGCATTTGGTGATAGCATTTTGAAGATGACAGAACATAACAAAATCTACTGTATCCAGATCGATAACATGAAGGAGCTGAAATTTTTTCATAATGGAAGCACAATAGATCGATGTTGACCCCAAACGTCCCTGTGTGCAGTTATAGTTTGACTCGTTCATGCAATTCGGAGATACCGTCGGTGTTTACGCCCAGTGGAAGAGGACTTTCTAATATTGGTTACTTGCGTGTGCTAGGCCACGGAAGTCTCGTCGCCACGCACGACATGTGCCGTGCTGGTTTGCCAGTGAGCTGACAGTGCGCTAAAAGACACGACCGCCGCCTTTTAACCTAACCTGATCTAATTCAAGTGTCCTGTCATACACCCCCTGCACCAAAATGGTTATCGTTTGGATCTCGCTGGTGCATTTTTTAAAGGATAACCATCCTTAGCTGGTGAATCAGATCATTTCTACTTCACATGACTAGGTAGCACAATATGTTCGCTCGCTTCTTTACCTTCTTTTTTCACAACGTCCTCTATGTCCTCTTTTTTCACAACGTCCTATTTGTTTTCCGGCAAAGTCCATAGAGCTTATACTGCTCTATAAAACCCTGCCATATGTTTTTGAATCATACATTTGCTATTTTTATTTTTGAAGCCAAAAATGGAAAACCCAGGAGGCTCCATGACGAATTATATCAGGGAATAAAACATCAGTGGTAAAACTAATGTTGTAACTAACTAACTGTTCCTGGTTGAATAAAACTCATTCATAAAACCTCAATTGTAAGCAAAAAAGTAGGTGTCCAAAGTGCAGGATTTTGCCTAGTGGGTATTCCATTTCTGAGCTTTAAAATATTGAGAAACCAAGTGCCCCCGAAAAATCGATATTAGGGTTTTGTAAAGCAAAAAGATCAAACACATTTACACATTTTGCATGAAAGCAGCGAGAACGCTGTAAAAAAGGATAGAAACGAAAAGCGCCCTGTGGAATCTACTACTACACCAAATTTTCTTCAAAGGCAGTGGTGGGGTAATTCGCTTGTTTCCTTCATTCCAATGTTCGATACTGACCGGCGGACATTTCCACCACGAAAGCTGACACGTCAGGCACCACGTCATTCCGATCAATTGGGGAGTAATATGATACGATAAGTATCGTTCTGCTATCATGCTCATTAATCAACACCTCAATCGTTGTAGAATCGTTCTACGGCAAAGTCAGCAATAGAGAGGTGGACCGAGCCAAGAAAGGCGGATGCGAAAAGGCTGCCTCCGCCAGAGCCCAGGAGCGCTTTCTTCGCGAGAGATTTCGCAGCAGATAGGCTTCCTAGATCCCCAGTTTTCGAGTAAATATCTTTTTTAGGGGTTCCTTACCACCCCCATTATCCGTATCACTGTTTTAAGGTGCTCAATCATAAGTACAGGGTGGCTCCTAAATATTTGCGCGTAGTTTATTACTAATAACTTAAACAAAAAACAACGGTTATACAATCTGAAACAACTTTTGTGTAGAGCAATGCCTAACAATCATTCACTCGAGAAGGTCTTCGAAATGAACTCCTTTTGCAGCAATACAAGCCTTCAGTCTCTTCTCCACCGACATCACTGTGGGCCGCAGGAAGCGTTGATATCGTCCCACGCCTTCTGAAGTGAAGCATTGAGAGCGTTCAAACTTTGGTGCCCTTTCGAGGAGACTTTCTGCTGCAAGTAGCCCCACACAGCGGAATCCGTCGGATTCAGATCAGACGAGTTAGTTGGCCAGAAGTCCTTTGTCCAGTAGCCAGGGAAGTGAGACTCGCAGAATGCCAGTGTGGATCTCGCAGAATGAGCAGGTGCCCAGTCCTGTTGAAGCATGCATTAACCACTAACAAAATTTTCAACAACATAGGGGAGCCTTTAAGTGCCATCTTCTCAAAAACAAGATTTTATTAGGCCGTCAGGAGCGTTTCGGCCGGTTTTCGCTATTTCAAATTCGGAAGATCATAACTCGGCACAGACTGCGTCTTTTCTCACAGAACAAGCACCATTTGATTCGCTACACTTCTGGCAATGTCATGGATATTTGCATATCTCATTTTGATAAAGGGCTGATCGGAAGGCGTGGGACGATATCGACGTCACCTCCCTGCGGCCCACAGTGATGTCGCACGGTGAGAGTGGAGAAGAGACCGAAGCTCGTATTGCTGCAAAAAAGAGCTCATTTCGAACATCTTCTCAAGTGAATGATTATTAGCCATTGCTCTACACAAAAGTTGTTTCAGATTGTATGACCGATGTTTTTTGTTGAAGTTATTAGAAATAAACTACGCGCAAATAATTAGGAGCCACCCTGTATATTCATTTATAAGAAGAAGGAAAAGAAGAGTCACAATCATAGCATTCATCGATAGAGCTCCAAAATGTGACTTCCAATATGGTCATCTACTTATGCCGTCCAGTGTCCATTTTCCACGTCAAGCTTCTGCAAGAGTGAATTAATCCTCGGATTCGTGGGAGCGTGATGGATTCTGCACCTCCTTGCTGCACGGCCTCCCTATCATAGTCATAAGAAACAATTTTCAATTCATAAGACAAAGCCACAAAGCCAGAGGCGGTGGAAGAGAAGGGATGTATAGCGGAAGGAACCCATTGTCAATCAAGAGATTTTGCATTCCCTAGAACGTGTATCATGTACCCATTTTATTGGGTTGAGGAATAAGTTACTGCCGTTTTCTTTGCCTGTGTGCCTCACAACGTTCTCTTAACCCATCGACAATAAAAGTGTGTTCGATAGGAGCTTTTTCTGCTCTACAAAACATTGGTATTTGTTTTTCGATTTCTCGAGTCGCTTAATATGTATTTATGAGGCTTAGAAATGAAGTAATCTGGAAGTGAAAATTTGCACTCTCAACGTTTACTCTTCATCGTCTGCCACTGATGTCAAAAACTGTATGAACATGTGTTTTTGATGGAGCTTTTTCAGCTCTACAGAACAGTTCCATTTGTTTTTGATCGTCTGATTATCTGTTTTTTCGATGTTTAGAAATAGAGTAACTTGCAGGCAAAAATCTGCTTTTCTTGGAACACCGAGGTCAAAAAAAGCTGATATTTTCCACGTCGGATGTAATCAAATGAGGGAAAAAGGCATCGCTGATCGATCTACTGTTGTTATTGAAGGTTTTCCCGTCCAATAAAAGTGTTGTGAAATCTCAATCTTTGGCGAGAAAAAAGGGCGGGTCACTTTTGCTGAGTGCCCAACTACTAACCCTCAGAAATACTAAACTATGAAAGGATTCGAAAGGAGAGTGTTACCTACCTGTAGAGCAGAAACAGCTCTATCGAATGCATATATGAGTATTCTCTTCAGTCTAGATAATGGGCGAAGAGGAAAAGATACCGAAAAAGCATTTTTGCTGAGTAATGCTTTGGTAAGCGAAAACGGCAAACAGTTGAGCGATTCAAATAATAAGCAGCACCATTTCGTAGGTCTGCAAAAACTCTATCGGGAACATATACGCATGCATTTTTTGCCCCTGATGGCACACGAAGAAGAGGAAATGTTGAGAGTGCGAGTTTTAACTTTCAGATTACTTCATTTCTAAACCTCATGAATATCAAGCAATCGAAGGAATCGAAAAACAAATAGCAGCTATTAGATTGCTGAGCTATGGGCAAAAGCTCAGGTCTCGGTCGGGACTCGAACCTGCACTCCATGCTTTCCGGGCACCTTATTGGAAGTCACATCTTGGAGCTCTATCGATGAATGCTATGATTGTGACTCTTCTTTTCCTTCTTCTTATAAATGAATATACTTATCACGGGCACACGTGCTAATCCATTACACTACAGCGATCCCTCTCACCTGAACTCAGCTGCTGGATGGTATGTTTACCATAGCTTATCAATACTCACACATATTAGGTGTGAGTGCTGGTAAGCTATGGTAAGCACACCATTCAGAAGCCCTAACTCGACAACCCAACACAACTTTCGCATTGCGGGCTGCGGCGAAAATCAGCAGTTATCAAAAAGTAAATGACAAATAGCAGAAAAAGTTCTGTTTACCACATATATAAGCTTTGTCGATAGATGAAGAGAGCGTTATTAAACAGTGAAAACAGAAACGGCGAGAACTTATTCCTCAACCCAATACCAATACAAGGGAATGGTAAGAAGTCGTCCTTTTTACTTTTCCTTCGATGGGAACAGCACCAGAGGAGATGCTTTCAGCTGGTTCATCTGAAGGATTAAAGTTGAGCATTTGCCAGTCGGGACACCACCGGATACATGAAAACCCAGAGTAGAATTTTACACATATTCGGTTTCCCATCCATGTATTTGTAATCATACAATATAATGACTGGCAAAAGTTTTTGAACTGGAATAGAGCTGGCACATCAGGCCAGTCCAGATGACGTGAAAGTGTTCCTGACCTGACTCCACACTAATCACCGGAACACTTGCGACACACCCCGCGGCGTGAGGCACGTCACTTGCTGGCTGGGGCCGCGTATTTCCGCACGGTGATTGCTTCAGGACCTGACTACTCATATCGCCTCTATCGCCGCGTTGGAAATATTGATCTAACGATACACGACAGCTGAGTATAGAAGGCACTCACCGGTCCTCCATCGTCGCTCAGTTCCCCGTCCTCCTTCTTGCATTTGCCCTCTTTGATGTGGAAGTTTGCAATAAATGGTGTGACGAATTTCAGATCACAGCCACGACATTCGTATAAATGAAATTCTGAAAGGGAGTCATGCAGAGCTAATAGCACTCAGTAGAAAAATTGTTGAGCAAATGTGGTATAGAAGGTAATAGATGGGCTGCCGAATGAATTCTTTTGTTTCATTTCGCAGTAGTTAAACTCAGAGGCTCAATGAATATTTACACAGCACTTCTAAGTATCAACTGATCGATAGAGTTCCGGTGAACTGGAAAGAATACCGAGCCAGTAAGCGATAGGCTTGGAGAAATCGCCCGAAATTCCGTAATTCTCACTCTTTCAAAATCGCTCTGACAGCACGTGATAAAGTACTTGAACCGAAACATGAAAAGAACAAAAAACAGATCAAGGGTAAGAAATCTCCTCTGTTCTAATGCAGAATCGAGAAAGTGTGTAGAACAGTAGCTCGCTTGAAATACTAGGGAGCAACATCTGAACAGCCATCGGCAGGCAGAGAACAATTCTAATTTCCACGCCCAGTGTTGGTTTAATTCTCATTCTGCGTCTCTGACCACGTGACTGTTGCTTCTCGCTTCTTTGCTCCTAGAGCCCTCACGGTCCCGCCTCTCCGAGATCCCCACCTCGTCGGGTCCTACTTTGGAGAGCTGTATAAGCCGAATTCTTTTTTTTGCGTGAAACTTTGCATGTGGTTCGCAACAAGCAAAGACGTCATAAATGTGTGGGTGACATAGAAACCCGACTTCCCATGAACGATTCCTTTTATCCTATGCAAAATGAAAACAGCAGCACTCACCAAAATGCTTAGCGAGATGCTCCACTAATAAGCTCAAATCTTGTAGAGGGGCACATAATCGATGCTCAACACAAATATAACAGCGAAATATCCGAAGAGGCGACTGAAGCATACTGAAAAACCATCAAAAATTTTGTCAAAGATTAGTGCGACGAGGAAGTCAGTGCAGTTGGATACATATTTCATGTCAAGGAGGAGGTTAGATACAAACTGACGGCCTAGAACCTCAGCCACATCTCCTAAGCTGGATTTGAACGGCCGTTCAAAAATGTAATGGCGCCGCCTTCTGTCACTACTCAACTTCATAGCAATATCTGTTGCTATCATCGAACCACATGGTAGCAAAAGACATCGCTTCTCACTTATTGAGAAAAAAGCAACCTTAGTAATAGCGCTTCTTCGACACTGAAACTGAAGAGTATTGCGCTCCTATTAGGTAACTTCGTGCAGGGTTATGAAAATGTTCGTGCTATAGGAAACGAGTGAAACACCTCTGAATGTTGAGAATAATCTACCTCTGCATGACCGCATCGTGAGCCGAGGAGTTAGCCTCGGGTGGATGTATCAATGTGCTCATGCGTATTCTGCGTTACAATGAAACTCATCCTTTTTCTCACTCAAGGCTCAGTCAGAAACCACACCCCCCGCTGTATAGAAAAAACTTCGAAGGTGTGGCACGGAAACGAAGCCGCCGCTTTAACACGATCATTCTGTTAAAGTAAAAGGATAGTTTTGGCGTTAATCATCCCGTCTGCGGGATGCCGGGCGCATCCCAGTTCCATTCAGAATCGTGGTGGCAGGTAAATGCGATTTGGCCCGTACAATGACTTGGGGGAAAGGGGGGCAGGGGAGGACCAAGGCTAAGGCCCTGTCGAGAAATCCTCGACTGGAGGTCATGTTTGGTCCGCTGGGAGAGGGATCGTAATCGATGAGGTAGGAAGTGATCAACGGTTTTTCAGGCTGAGGGTCTAATGTGAAGGGATGTTGTGATAGAACTGGCTAAATGGGTTCAAGTCCGAAGCTAATATTTAATTTAATTTTCACTAAGAAACTTGGAGGAACAAAAAGCGACACCACACAAACAGGAAACAAGGTAAAGCACAATTTTTTTTTACGGTAAGTGCTCAAGACTATGTGGTAGAGAGCAGAGCGTGCAGACAACACAAAAGATGAACAAAGTCAAAGGAAACGCTACTCCCTTGGTCTACTTGGAATTTTGGACTGTGAACAAGGTGTCAAACCACTGCAGCAAACACTCATAACTTGTAAAAGCATGCTCCATGCAGCTCAATTACTTCCTAAGATTAGGTAAAAATTTTTGAACCTCTCGGAGACCTTTTGTGAGCCACCCCCATGACACGTGAGCGCCAAAAAAATTCAAAAATTGTAAAAGACCAGATAATTTTCGAGGTAGTCTAAAAGTTGGAAAAAGGAAATGCGAAGAGAAAAAGAATGTATGCTAAAATGGACGGATGATCTGGACGATGAAAAATACGGAAAGTGATGATCGATGGCCCGCATTGTGCCAAAGCGCCACGTTTGAGTAAGAAGAAGTAGGTATAGATTCTCGCTGGACGTGGCAAAGAGACTAGACGACTCCTGTCAAATCACGCCTAAGGCAGCCTCTAAAGTGGATCGTCAAGGTAATTACAGCATCCATGTGGTGCACAAAGCCTTTTTGGGTCACCTTCACACTTTGCGGCACCCTGCGACATACACTGGCCGATCGCAGCAGACGCCGCCGGCGCCGCACCGTATGAATGCGGTTCACATGGACTGCACAAGGTCTTAAGTTACCCGGTAATGAACGATTGCCCTTCTGAACTCCATTGTACTCATTCAATTCTACTTGTGATTGCTAAATGGGTGAAAATACTAATCCTTCAACGGAAAGTCGACAGAATTCAGCTAAGACAACAGCGACCAGGGGCAGCTCATCAAAGCAACTGTAAACTGTATGCGGCCAAAATGAAGAAAGTGAAGTGATATCCCAGCATCCGAAATGTGTCGAGCCACATGATTTTTCTGTTTCGCATTCTTTTCGGATTGAAATTGCTTCAAAGCGACTTAAAAATATGCATATTTTCAGAAGTTTTCGTCAGAAAAATTCGAAAATCCTGAAATATAACAATTCCACAAGAAAAATTGGATACTTTGAAAGGAAATAGGGAAAATATTAAAAGAAAGAGACGGTTTCACCAATGATTTGCAACTGCACAACAATGAATAAATAGTGAAGAGAGGTGGAAAACTTGGTAAATACTGAAAATAACCTGTCTTTACTTGGCTCACATGTCACTGACGTACCGAAAATGTTATATTCATCCTTTAAAACTGATACTAATGTGAAACATTAATGTAAACCCATGTTATTGTTGAATACTCAACAAGTTAACAAATTTCACCCCCCCCCCCTCCCCCGTCCACATCTAAAGAAATCCAAAAAAATAGAATACACATCACAGAAGTATACGAAAATAAGATGAAAATAAACGGGTATTCAAAAGACTGGAAAGAGACTGACTTATACGAAAATAACTGGTAATTGCCACGTTTTCTACCAATTCAAATGGTGATTCATAGATTTCGAAATATGAGCAGGGAAATCGAGAGGAAATTCAGGCAATTTCTTATCACTTGCATGCGTAGATCATGCACAGTTCCGGGTGCCTGTAGATAATGTAGTTGCTCTCGTGAAAGGCCAAGATCATACAGAGAACTGATGGATCAGCAAGAAACAGCGCCGTCCAAATGTTTCCGTCAGCCATTGGCGCTCGTATCGATCGTGGTAGGTGGCCTCGTCTGTTGAATGCGTCCTCAACTAATGTTTACAACCCACTATTTTCCAATACAAAATATTTCAAAATTCTGTGTGATGCAGTGTCAGTTGCCACCACCCTCGGATTAACCCTTTCCTACCAATTTTAATCTTATTTTGTTACCGATTGTTTTCGGTTTTCTTTGAACTATGGAAACAACATTGTAATATTTCCGTTTCTTGGTTTTTACTTCAGTATACAATTTTAGCAACCACTCCATTAGGTGGAAAATTGATAATTATGAGAAACTGATAACTAATTCGGAAAAAATAGTGATTAGTCAATACGAAAATTAATTATTTTAGCTGAAGTATTTTATCCGAGGTTGAATAATGGCTCCAATTCTCTTTCGCTACGTTTGGCCGCTTTTTGTCTGAAGTCTTCCTTCCGTAAACTTGTATTAAACTTACTTATGATAGCTTTTTGCTATCCATTTACAAACGTGACATTCAGTTTTGACACCAGAACTGATTACAGCCGAGCCGGCTAATAACATTCAAGTTCGACGCCATTGTGACGCCAGGAGTGGATATAATACTGGTGACTGGGGTATAGGTTAGTACTTCCGTGTAGGTTCATTGAATATCGAACTTGTTGTAAAGCTATGCCTTCAGCCGGACAGACAACGCATCGTTTGTTCTGCAGAAGTAAATGCAGCAAAATTTAAAAAAAAAAGCTTGACGGAGTCTTGTTCATGGACTTGCCCACACGTCAATGAAGGTGCCAAATCGTATTCAAATGCCTGGTTATAGATGGAAATTGGATCCATGGCGTATTCTGCAGAAACTGCTCACCGTTCCAATTCTTTTATCTCCTACACCAGGGTCCTCTATAGAATCATGCCAGTACTTTAAGCCCCTCACTGTACCACAATGTTAATCAATAAACTCCTGCAGGATAGCAATGTGTCGTGACTCACAGTTTGGCACTGTGTCAACGGAATGTCAGTCCACCAATCATCCGGCTTTCGTTGAAAACGGATCATAAGAGGAACACTCCGTGGGGACCCCTAACTCTCCAAATCAACCTTTGCAAGTTGAAGAATTTCCAGCCGTTTTCTTTGCAGGCGGCACCCTAAAAATGTTTTGGTGCGTCAGAATAGCAGTGTTATTGAGTGATTCATCGAACTAAGTTTTCCACAAAGCTTTTAGCTGTAGCCTGCACTTCTACACAGAAAGTGGTACCATATGATTTGAGAATGTTCTTGTATCAGCATGACGGAACAGTATTGACCATGTTGTGGCGCAGTGATGGTAAAGGATAAAGATGAAGTTACTTGTGTTACATCCCCTACAAACCTCGCTAGGATGCGCCTCGCATCTTATTACTAGTTACATTCAGAATCGTGATGGCAGAGGGATGCAGTTTGGCTTGTCCAGCGACTTGCGGTGGCCAACCGATGTACAAATCAGTGCATTTAACGTGCCAGACGAGACTTATACTATTCGAACCACCGCGGGAGATGGGACGTCTGGTTGGCCAGGGCGGGCACTGATAAGGGATTTGATCTCCAGACCACGGAAGTGGAAGTGCGCGCACTGTCAATGCACCATCTTCGCAAACTTGCGCTGCACATAATATTGTGTGTCACTGCCGTAATTTCGCTCAACTACACGCAAATATATTCATTGGCTGCATACCATGACCACCCATACCATGTAGAGACTATTTAGTATTCAAAAAAAACGCCACTGTAAACCAAAATTAGCATCATCTTCCCTCAAAATGAGAAAGCTCGATTTCTTTACGTACATGTGAAAACCCTAGTTCTAACCAGCATTCCCTAAGGATTCAACTAGATCTCATTTCAGGCTCTTTGGCAATTCAAAATCCTTTCCTGGTAAGACGACTATGTGCGACGAAATTCCCAGTGAATGAAGGGTCCCTCAGCTTTGAGAAAGGCGTCTATCATTCGCTACTTGTTTTATCGAGGTCCGCCCTCTCTTTTGGAGTATTCGTCCCTCTTCGGAATCAACGATGGGAAGGGGGCTCATGTATCGGATTGTAAACCGTTCATTCCCTTTTTTCTTCACTTTCGACTACAGAACATCTCGACCTCATAAATGATAATCTTTGAAAATCGCCCCCAACCCACCTTCACCATTGCCTTTGAGTGTGTGTTGCTGGGACGTATCTTTACCGTGTGGCTCCTTGTCTGACCGATATTCAGTAGGGAAAAGGACGCCTGAGGAACTACGTGTCGAAAAGTAATGGGTAAATAGTAGCTACACTTCTCGGTTTCCTTGGCCATCTCATTTTGCATATTCTTTGCTGCACTACACGTCTACTTTCACTCTACTTTCACCTCAAAAAGGCAACCAAGTTATCGCTTTTCATGCCCAAAGGCAATCACAAGATGAATGTCGAAAAAAGTTCAAAATCTGCCCCAATACACTTTGCGAGGAAAAAATTAAGTAGTTTTCAGTGAATGGAAAATAAGATATTTGATAAAAGTGCCCATTACAGTTTTGGGCTATTTTCTTCATCGGAGAACGAATTTCCATTTCGTCGTCGGAGAAGAGCAGCAAGCAGGTAAACCCCTCATTGACTAATTTCTTCATGTCTTTGTATTTTCCTGTCGTTTTCTTGCTATTGTAGTTGCTCACAGGCAATTATTTGTTGTATGTTCTTCAGGGATTCTTTCAAATGTTATATGTGAGGAATACGTCACACGACAATGTGCAGAACAAGAATATTGGAACGCACTTTCAAAAATAAATAAATGTATTTTTAAAGCATCGACCACGCTGTGTTCTCTCTAATTGTTCGTCGCATGAACCAGAAGAACGACTTCGCGAAACAGAAAGAGCGGAAACTGCGGGAAAGTTTCAATCAGGAAGCGAACACTTGAGCAGTTTCCAAGTTATAGAAAGAGTTCACGATAATCTTCGTGGGTAATCGCGCTCAATAAAATTCCAGGGATACTGAGATATACCTAAGTGAGAAAAAAATGAAGATCTTCAAAATTCTGAAATTAGACTTTCTAGCCTTCCTTTCCGAAGTGATCACACGGTAACACCGCGTGTTGGAACGAGCTTTTCCAAAGGATATCACTTAACGGTGTTGCATTTACTACCAAGATTTACCTTGTCCTCTCTTATCGCAGCCGATGGTAAGCCTCTTGTGCCAAGTAGTTGCCACCTAAGAAGGGAAGGACCCGAGGTCGAAGTGACCATTCGGAATGGGATACACATGGTCCGACGTATTTTCGGACGCTCATTTCGAAAGTGCATTCCAAATTTGCAGAACGATTCTCTGGGCGGAGTGGAGATTTTCTTGGAAAAAAACAATGCTGTTGTATGGTAGATTTGGAACCCCGTAGCGCGCGAGCCAGACGTTCTTGCGCAAAACTTTCGGCGATTTCCGTGTTCAGGAAGTCAAATTGCCCCATGGGACAAGTTTTTAGCCAAATCGAGAATTTAAGAGAATTTAAATAAATTTCGCAAAATTCACGGGCTATAGGGTGGCGGCCCATTGAACAAAGGAGAAGTCGTTGACTAATCCCTGGAAAATGCTCCTATGTGACGCTTGTTTCGTACATTTAGTGCGATGGGCAAGTAAAAGGTATGTGTGGGCCATCTTGCTCAGGTTGCAGGGTTTTCTGTAGAAGAAAATTCAAAGACTACCACTTTATCCCCTGGCCACCCCCAATTTTCCGAAGTTGGACCAAAAACTGGGTTTGGCTGAAAATTTGCACAGAGGGGTAATTCGCCCCCCTGTGCACGAATATCATAATCTTTTTACGCAACAATGCCTAATTCGTGTGGTACGAGAATCTCTTCGACTTGGTATGCTTCCTTTGTGAGTACTGTTAGCAGTTATAAATAAAGTGGCAGAGTTAATGGTGGGTGCGATACCAGTACAAGGAAGCGTCTAGAAAAGAAAGAAAAGAACTTACTGACAATGAAACACAAGATGCAAAAAAACCCGCACCAGTGAGGAGCAATCCCACGACTCCCGTCCTGTAGATCCGGAGCACTACGCGTGAGCCACTGAGGGCGTTGCTAGCTCAGCAACGCCCGTGCTGATGACATAGTGCCTCGCCAATGAGATCCAACGTGTAGCCGTTCATTCAAAAAAAACTTCCATAACTCCGCTAAAAGAATCGTTCTGCATGCTTTGAATACAGATTCGAGATTAGCGTCCGAAAATACGTCGGACCATATGTATCCCATCCCAAATGGCCACTTCGATCTGGGGTTCCTCCCTTGGTAGTAACCGCTAATCTCGGAATTGTGACATGGTAAAACTGCGAATACGCTTCTCGCCCATAAAACATTGTCTTTTGCCGAATTTCCTGCGATAAACGCAAAGACCGGGACCGTAGCCGTATTTAAACAAAGGGGAATATGCTCTTCTTGATGTACGTTATACTGGAAGAGAAGAAGATTGGGTTGTTCAAAGCGCAGCGCATTTAAAGGCACACCACGCGATAATCAGATTAGTGGTTTACTTTCTTGGGGCTAGTAGGTCCTTGGTTAACTTCTCACGCGCACCTTTGTTACGGGTGCACGGTGCACCCTCAAGATGTAGTGCCTGCTCGAACACAAACGAGCCACGCCCACCCAACCAAATCACCCCTAGCCTTAGACGATTTCCAGCGTGGCGTCACGTAGCTCACGATGGAGAAGATGATTCGATGAAACAGCCATTTCGACGATGAAAGCAGCTTCCACATTAGGAATTGTTCGTCTGAGGCCGAGTGTGATCTGGCTGGGTGGGCGTGGCTCGGTTGTGTTCAAGCAGACACAACACCATGAGGGTGCACTGTACAGACGCAACAAAGATGCAGTCTGAGCAGTTATCCAAGGACCTACTAGCCCCAAGAACGTAAACCGCTAATTTGATTACCGCGTGGTGTGCCTTTAAAGGCACATTCCAGGATTAGGAAAACATCGCAGTCCTTTCACATAATCTAATAGTTCCCCAAACGTGCAGGGGGCCTGTGCACATACCGAAGCGCGAGTCATCGCAGCGCACAGAGCTCTTGAAGCCAGCTCGGCCGCACCCTGGAGCTCGGGCGCGCCCATTTCAGACGTGATTGTTGGCAATGACGGTGTTAATGATGGCAACAACGTGGCGAATGAGGCCTACGATTTGCGTGATAACATAAGATAAGGAAGAGATGCCAACGATAAAGGAGACGTTGACATGTGGAAACAGATGATATCCTAGAGGTCCCTCTGATACCAGCTAGCGGGAACTGATTCAAAGGCTTGTTTTCACGCGGTAATCTCGTTCAAGGCCACATGACAGGAGGCCCAATTTTTGCCCTTTTCGGGGACTTTTTTCGGATTTTTCTTTGTCGGCCTGTTTCCCTCCATCTCTGGTTTCATAGTTTAGCGCTTAAACCCACTCAAGGTAATCCTGGAATATGCCTTTAAGTGAATTGCCTGGGCGTAAACGTATGTGTAAAAACCACGATCAAGCTGCGGTGGGCTTCTCCATATCATCCTTAAGATGAACAGTTATGTTTGCACTGAGTGTCATCCGATCAATAACATTCTTCATCCATTGTGGGCAAATTTTCGCTCATTTCAAGCGTTTTCAAGATAGCTCGGACATCAGTTACTTTTATCGATTTTTTTCTGGTCTCAAAGATGCGCTGTAACTGAATTATTAATTTTAGCTGGACGGACCGCCCACTATGCCTGAGCCTATTTCATGCTTTGTTTGAACCATATTCGAACTCAATCAGCAATCCTCGGTCTAGAAACAATTTATTCCAATGCGCGGAGCTTAACTCGGTCTATGTGTGCTCTTGACTTGTCGTTCAATGTCCTACCCATCCCAAACTTGCCCCCATCTGCACAGGTCGTTTTTCATAGATATAATACCCAATTCCGTGACAGACGAACGGATGGACGGACGTACAGGGAGACGGAGCGTTGTTCCAACCGTCACCCGAATTCGACCCTTCATGAGGCAATGGTTTTATGTTGAACGGGGTCTCGATTTCCTCAAGTACCGTGGTTGATTCATCGTGAGTAACTTCAGTTTTCGCAACTGATTTGTACAATGAGTGCTTCACCGCTTGATTAGGAGCTCATAAAATCTTGCTTGTCAGGGCGTCTAAGGTGTAATATCGCCATCCACTTCCTTTGCTGGGAGTTATTGTTCCACCTCTGGATTTCTTCTGGTAGTTGGAGACACTTTATCAGAACTTTCGCGCGCAAGCTAATTGTCGGCGAATTGACACTCGTAACTGACTTGCATGTGCCTCGCCGTCCAAAAAATCGCGCATGTAACTGCACAATTAACTTTTCTTCACTAAGGTCCAAATCAGTATACCAAAAATCTTGGAGGGCTAAGCGGTACAGCGAGTTCGTCTCACCCGAAATTATTATATGGTTTCCTGTAGAGATAATCCTTGCGAGTTGCACAGCCGGCAACACTGAGTCAAGATGATACGTGACCGAAGCGATCTTGAGCGTTTCGACGAGCGTCTTTCTTTCCCTTTTACGATTGGGCAAAAATTGGTTTCCATAGTGAGATACCCCCCTTCATTAAGGTAAACCGCTATGCCGCTCAGTCGCCTAAAGTCTTGAGCGCATGTGTTACCGCCAAGTTTGGGTGCTACCTGACCGAACCAGTTAGATCATGATCAAACGCCGAATCATCTCCAAGCTCCTGTGAGTATAAGACCAAGCTTATCATTGGGTATATAAATACGTCTTCACCAATAACAAGCCACTCTCATTCGATTCACTCGGTACGTTCAAACTTGCATTACGTCGTATTACTTACTTGCTTAGATAACTTAGGCGACGGTCCTTCGCAATCGTCGTCCATGCACGACAGCCTAAAACGAAACGGGATCTCGGACGTGGTTCGGAGGTTCGGAAAGCAAGCGAATCGGGCTATCTTGTGGCCGGACGACGTTCGTGGTGACGAGGATACCACAACACAGTTGTTGTGCTCCATCGGCCTTCGTTTCCCCTCATCAGATGTTTGGCAAACCTCTGTTTCGCCTCGTGGCAGTGTTCTACACCGTCTCGTACTTTTGATCTTGATTCACGTCGACGTGATGAAGGCCGAGTTCGCGCTGTCGCGAAAGAGTAAGTCCAACAAGCCTACTCTCTAGAAAAGTGTTCTGAGTTGATCTTCATTGGCTTTCGTGCGTCCACGTTTCACATTCGTAGCACATTGCTGGTAGCAGAAATGAGCCATATAGCTCATCCTTGAGCCTCGTGTCCTCTGTGACTTCAACGACGCTTTTGATGTAGGTGAGCGCCCTCCAAGCTGCTCTCCGGCATCTTGCTAAATCCGATTTCATATCGTTCTTCATGTTCACTAGATGCCCGAGGTAGACGTATTCACTGACGTCTTCGACCACATCTCCGTTCAAAGTCCCGGGAGTCTGCCTAGCGTGAACAATCCTCATGACCTTCGTCTTATATTAGGGTGTCCACAAAGTTCGTTGGCCATTTGTAAACAGCGTCGCATTACGCAACGCGTTGTGATCTTGCATAATGATTTCGCAATACTGAAAGTACTCGCGATGGACGATCTTCTGAACTCGCTAGCTCTCAATTTCCTTTCCTGCTCTTCTCACAATGAAGCAGTGAAGATGAGTGATAGTCACCACTACTACTACAACCTGGGTATCTCCAGACGTCAGACCACGACCAGGAGTCAGCAGTTTGGTGATAACACCCCTTCTAAGAACTGAATGTCAAAATGGTGGACTCGCTTCACCAATGGAAACTATGGCATCGAAGATAAAAATCAGTGATAAGTGATAAAATCAGTGGCGTCGTCCACTACAGCATCCTATCCAACAATGCCACAGTGACGGCAGAGACCCTTTCTTTATAATTGCAGGAGGTCAAGGTGAAAGCTGCCGTCTTGTCCCAGAAACATGCAAATCCGTGGTTGCTCTGGGACAACGCGCGCCCCCACGAAGCGAAATATACTCAGGCCGTCCTGGACAGGCGGGGCATCAACACGGTCACGCATCCACAGTATAACCCGGACATCAGTCTATGCGATTACCACATATTCCGGTCTATGCAAAATTTCTTGGACGGAAAACAGCTGAAGAACGAGGGCGACCTCGAGGACGTGATCGAGGACTGAGTCGAGTCGCGGCCGGCCGGCTTTTGGGAGAATCAAGTTGCCTCTCTACCCGTTCGTTGGCGAAGGGTGCTGGGTATGTATGGAGATTATATCATGGACCGGTAAGTTCAACTTGGTGAGTTATCTTTACAAGCTCTGAAAAAAACGAATGGCCAACGAACTTTGTGGACACCCTAATACTTGTTGGTCACAAGGCCTGCCTTCGAGCCTTCAGCATCCAAACTGCAAGGCATCACGTTGGCCCCCTCAGGTGAACTGGTAATCATCACGACGCCGTCCGCAAATCGCAGATGGTTCAGGCGCTTTCTATCGATGTTAACTCGAAATTAGCACCAGTCGCAACAACGAATCGTAGATTCGAGGCGAGCAGAGAGAAAGTTTGGAGAAATGGAATTTCCCTGCCGCACTCCTTTCTTCGCAGATCCTCGACGTCTCAATGAAAAGGCCGAAACAGCGTCGTGCAATCTGTATAGACTTGCTCAGCACATTCACGTAGCGTCTCTCCATGCCTTGCGCTTCCAGCGCTTCCACCGAACACCTTTGAGAGTTCCACTGAATCAGAAACCTTCTTGCAGTTTATACAAGTAGATATTCGCGGGCTACTTCGTTCAACCGACATGGTCCAGTGTGCTGCCCGTGCGACGGAATCCTGTTGTTCTACCGGTTGCACTTAAAGTATTCTTCTTATGTGTGCAAGGACGTAGTGTGTAAACACTCTATACAGCACCGGCAGAGGAGCTATAGTACGATAGTTTGATAGATCTTGCCTGTCCCTTCTTTGGAATAGCAAGAACGTCACAGATTTCCTCCAAACGTCTGGCAGTTGACATTCTCTTACATTTCGAGTAAACCTTCTGGTGAGGGCGCCATAGAGGTTCCCTGCACGAACGAAGCATCTCTGCGGTGATGCCGTCGCTTCCGGGAGACCCTCCTTAAGGCACTCGCTCGACAACATAGCGCATCTTCGACGGCAAGAAGTTCAATACATCTCCTCCAGCGCTGAGTGCTACTGTGGAGTCCGCATTTGACTTGAAAAGTTTAGAGAAGAAGTTTGCCATAATGCGCTCCATTTCTGGCCTGGGCAAGCTGCGGTTCCCATCTGGTGCTTTCAAACTTTAAATCGCCATGGGAGCCCCACACGATACTCTACTAATCCTCTTCCTCTCTTCTTGAGACTGCCTCTCCCTCAGCTGCACCGAGCACGCCGTTTCTGGCATAACGGACATGCTCTTCAGCAACTCGTTTTCTGCAAAACGATTGAGACCAGTGTACTCTGGGTGGTATTTCTCTGAATCCATCTGCCTGCGTTTTTCAAGCAAGGTTTGCGTGGCTTCAGAAATGCGGCGTAGAGCATGATCGGGAGCGAATTTGCGGCATTCGCGCACTATGCCTGAGATAGTGGTTACGAATGAATCACTTCACGTCACGTCTAGCCCTTATTGAGGTCAGCAAGCACCTCGAATAGCTCCTTCGTCATCATCATACCAGCTGCCTTCGCATCAACTCCACTTCGACGTGGGTGCCTTGACAAGACTTGACGCATGCTGCCTTTGACAAGACTCGACCCACGCTCGAAATGCAAGCGAGCTCGTAAAAGCCGATGGTGTTGAAGGAAAGAGGGTGTGTTAAAAGAAGGGATCACAAAGTCCGTTATGGCTCTTCGATTGCATAGAATAAGGTCGTGCTGGTGATGATGCTTCGCATTAGGAAAGGAAAGTCCATCTTTTATTTGTGGGTTGGACAAACTGGCTGTTTTCTTGAAAAAGGTAGTGGACTTCTGAGAAACTCGCCAGCCTTCCTCCTGCTTCGTTTCGAGTCTCAGCCGAGTATGGTCCGACGAAAACTTTCCTAGGTTTGTGGGCGCCTACTCGTGCTTCGAAATCACCGTTTACTTCGACATAATGGCTTCTTTGAGTATGCACGAGGTCGGTTAGCTGATCGAGGAAGTCGTTATGCTCCTCCACGCTTCTATCTGCCGTAGGGGGGTAGAATTGAATGATTGGAACAGTCTTCTCCATGGTGAGTGAGGCGGTCAGCACAGCGAAACGATGGCCGTGGAACGTAACACTAAGGACGTTATTGAGGAAGTGTGGTGCTACGACAAAGCCGCTCCACCGGATGGTGAATTAGCCTTCTGCGGTCCAAGAAACACTCCTGTCCCATCACTCCACGTGCAAAGGAGCTGTTCTTTCATTTTCGTTTCGCTCAAACCGATATCATCAAACTTGATCCGTTTTGCTTCATCGATGAGTGCCGAAAGATGAGCGGCCGAGCCGATGCTGCGCAGCTGTATGTGCAAGCAATCAGATGGTTCGATCTGGTCCGTTTCTTGTGGTAGAAGATAGCTCTGAGATTTCTTCGCCTTTGTCTGTGTGCATATCCAGTGCTAACAGAATGGCAGCGGCATCCTGCTGGGCATTAAGGCGATGTAGAAGTGTTTGCGGTGATTTTTGTCTTACAGGATGGCCTTGCTAGGCGTTAGTGTTATTCAAGAAGGAAGTCCTACCATAAGCTTGTGCGCTTTGGATTCTGCAGTTGCGAAGGTCAGTATAGGGCTTGGCCGAATCCTACCCACAGGGTATTCCAGCCTCCGCTACAAGCTCGCACACCCCGGCATGGCATAACCGATGTGCGCACGTCGTATTCTACACAATATTATTAGTTTCCAATACGCTTTATGTTATTATAACGAGAGCGTCTAGTGATGAGAGTGATGCACTCGAACTATCGTGCAGTTTGTTTCTATCTCTCTAGTTGCTATCGAATCCTCCATAGGTTGGAAGGAGTAAATGCTTACCACAGGCACCATTTTTGACGAAAAATATAGTCGTTGCAGTCAATTATTGATACAGTCCTAGAGATCTGCGCAGTGAGGACCAACGTGCTCTGAACATCAGGAACTATATCTCTGTGTTTTCAGACTTCGAGAAAGTCTAACAAGTGGAGGTGGTATAGCAACCCCATTGTCCTCATCCTACGATTCTGCCTTTGCTTGAGTTTTAAAGGAAAAGGGAAATGTTCGCTCGTTGGACTATCTCGTCAATCAGTACCGTGACTATCCCACGGCTCAGCGCTCTATCCTTCTCACATACTTCTAAAGAGTGATGTGCACAGGACCGTGCGCTAGTCAACTGGTATTATTTATGCACCCACAGCCATTTTTGTGCTCAGCTACTTCAGGCTGTGTGCCAACTAAGCGGGATTTTTGAATTTTTTAGCGTCAAGAAAATAATACGTATCGATCGAGAAAATGAGAATCCCGAGTCGCAGATTATCCGATAAGCCAATCCGCTTCTCTGCCGCTTGTCATCGGATATCTGCGACTTGGGATTTAGGGGATCACGCGTCAATAATAAGAGACATATCGATTGGTGAAATTAGAGCATCACATTATCCGCGAGTTGGAATTTCGGGCGCATAGACAAATCCGCCACTTTGCATATTTGCCATAATGCTGATAGGCTGACGTGGTAGTAGGTGACACTTCCAAAAATCTAAAATCGCGGTAATCCGATGTTAATCCAGTAACGTATGAACGAAACCATCTTGTTAGCAGATGAAACATTTCGTCGTTATCTCTCTCTTATACAAATGAGTGCCGGTAAAGGGAAGAATGTGCGAAGACGTTAGCACGCTCACGAAAACGCACCTATGTGAACAGCATAGCATGATTACATAACCGCTTTGCGAGAACCTGTTTTTGATCCTCCACGGATGACAAGAAACACTGATGGACTGCTTATTTTACTAGTACATATAATCCGTTGATCTTTGTGTGTGTTTGTGTGCCCGTCTATTTGTCACGAAATCCATAACTCGCGGCGCAGCGAAGCTGGAACACTGAATATTTAAAGTGATGTAGGGGGTGGTAAGGGGACATTAGTGGTGAGGGACCGGAAGTGATAGCAACTTGTAAGGGCTGATAAGGGGCCTCGAAAGGCGAATGACGTTGAATCCATTTCCCCAATCGGGTTGATCCTAACGCCGACACTCATAGGTGTTTCTAGGGGTGGGACGAGCACATAAGTGGTGGATGAACCAAACGGTAACAGTGGAATATTTCATACTCACAGGTATTACAGGGTAGGGGGACCTTAATTGGGACTATTCGAAACTGATCAGGGCTCACAGGCTGCTGATCGACCGCTAAAGTGCATGTCTCTTGATGCTGCGATCTACATGGATGATCAAGACACGATCTAGACTTGTGATAGCAAAGCAAGCGATTCATTCTCTCATGCGCTGCCAGCAACAACATTGGGTATCGACCGCTAGATTACGTAAAATTCCAAATAGTGGTGCATGTTCACAAAAACGATAAGTACCAATAAGTGGCATACGCATCTAGCACCAATATGTAGGAAATAGATACCCAGCAACTGGAAAACTGCTACCAGTTGACGCAATTGAATCTAAAACTGTCGATCCCTAAGCTACTTAAAATTTCAATAGTGACCATTTTTAGCATAAAGGTTGACTGATCAGTGGATTTACCCATGTCATTCCTGAACACTGATTGTCGATATCATTGTTACGAAAGGTATCGACCGCTGAATCATCTTTACCTCTGAGAAAGGGTGACCTACCTCAGCGGCGATATCTTCGATATCGTTTAATATCCCTCACTAATATGTAGGAAGTAGATGCTCAGCAAAAAGTAAACATGAACTATTTCCCCACCACATAACTCTATAGTGTTTCGCGCAATACTGTGCGATAGCCCAACTGATCCTTTATAAATTCATTTATTGTATGAAATAGCTTCAGGACTTATTATCTTATCTAGCAAAGCTTTTCATGAGCAGCATATGAGCTCGTCGCTCCCTACGGGTGATTCTTGTCTGGCCGCTCGGCGGCGAGTCAAGGGTTGCACGGCTTCGCGCATACTGCAAGGGAAGGAAGCCTGGCATGGGGGCTCATATGGGGTGTAGCCAAAATCGTTGCTGAGCGTTCGACAATGGTGTAGACAGGGGTCCTTGTATAGCACTTGAGGTGGGGCCCCAACAATAGTATAGTGGCCCTGAGCGGCTTCTTGAAGCTCTGTTTGGAACTTACTCCCCTGTTCCCACTCTCCTTTCAGTGACTGTTAGGACGCCACTGGCCACCTCTTCTGAAGGAACAAGGGTTACATGTGAATTCATTATGCTACGCTTTATACTGACAAGTTCTTGCTCTTGTCCCAATCGATGCTGAAGGACACGCCGAACGTCTTGACAATCATAGCGACACTCCCGGCTCTGTCTTGTTAGTGTCTCTCAGCTACTTGAATTTCTTGTTTCACTTTTTCGAATGACGTTCTTATCCTGTCTTTCGAGTCCGAGATTGTGCAGAGTGCAGGGCGGTGTTCATCAGCCTTTGGGTTAAGGAATTTCAGAATTGGCGCTCGCGTCCCTATGATTGAAGTATTCCTTGTAGTCGTCTTGGCACCAGCGTGAGGAGGCTCCTAGTCAGAGGATGCACCTACCGTTCTCTCGATCCAATTGTACATTTCATCGCCGTGTACCACTTCGGGACATGAGTGGGAGAAATGGACGCCTGGCGTCTCACGCTCGTTCCTAGGTTAGATGACGCCTCTTCGAATCTTCTTTTGAGAAGCTTGTGCAGACTTTCTCCGAGCTCTATGAAATCTTGCTTTAGCACGTGCATCTTTGCTTTTCGGTAAGTCTTCGGTATCTCCTTCTCGTGTTCTTCGTCTTGTTCGTCCTTCCTATCGGCACCTTCATGGATCAGCTGTATCAGATATTCTTCGTCAGAAACGACTTTGACTTTTGCCAATGCTTCTTCCCATCTTCTTTGTAGATTCGCTTTTGGTGGAGGCTCTTCCATGATTCTACTTGTCATTGAATAGCCACATCCTGGGTGTTCTGCGGGTAAGTCTGTATTCCGGAGGAGTGAATATTCTTCTTACGGCGTGCCTTTTTCTCTTCTTTCTGCAGCTTTTCGGGTTCAGCTATATCAGATTTCGTCCATGATGTTTTCCAGTTTGGCGAGCCGGCAATGACCGTAGCCTCGAAGCCGTGTTTATGTTTTTTGCTACCACTGCCTCGTTTCCTAGCTGTTCTTGGCTAATGATCTTGAAAGGTGTTATGGTATTGATCTAATTCTCGAGATACGTCCATACGTCGTAATTTTGAAATACGTCCATACGTCATTGAGGCGCTTGTATGCCAATGCTTTATTATCCAGTTGTAGTGGGTGGTGCTCCCTCCACGTGAGAGGAACTTAGTAGACGTTTTCTCTGCATCCTATTATCAGATTAGAGTTATCTCAGATCTTCTTATCACGGCTTCTTGAGCTTTTTGTTGTGCCCCTGAAAATTTCTCTGCCCCGGTAGGGTCTACTGTACAAATTTTCTCACATTCATCTCGCTCTTCATGTGAAATTGTTGATTGATTGCCCGTGGTTGCTTATCTGGGTTGATCAGTATTCATCATCAAAGATTGTCCCAGTGGGTTATCTGGTCTTCTAAATATTTTGTAATTTGGGCTACCACAGGTGGTTGAGTACTGGACCGTCCTGATATAAGGGTCCAAGTTTGCCTGGTGAGATAGTCAGGTAGTTTGATTGGTGTCCTGTCCATACGTACGAAAGCCCACAGTGAGTCACATCTGAGAACAACAGATGGGTTGATGACCTTCCTGTTCACGAGAGGTGTCGAAAAGTCGAGGTGATAGGTGAGGAGAAATGAAAGGTCTTGTCAGAGTTTCACACGTTAGCAGTTCGAGCGTGTGCGGATGGGTCCCTCCTCATCCCATGCATCCATACGGACCAGCTTACACTGGCGCTCTATAACTTCGACGCTTCCAAAAGTATTTATTTGAGTGATTTTCTCTTCGACTATAAGTAAATTTGACTTTTGCGCCAAGGCTCCGTCGACAAAGGATAGTTCTGCCAGCATCGATCAGAACATCGACTTTCGAGAGTGTTCCAGGGTGAGATCCAAAACCGTTAATTCCCTGTTTGAAGGAAAGATCGATCCAATGCAGGGTATGAAGTATGGAATGAGCCATACCGATCGGTTCTAATGAGGATTCGGCCTGATTATATTTGAACGCTTCTCGGGTGCCAATTCTATCGGTGTTTGCCCTCCTGGTCTGGTAGGGTCTCTGTTTAATTTGCCCTGATCTCGTTTCTCGGGATTTCCGTGTTGTGATTCTGCGATCCTGACCTTTTTTTCCGCAGTGAAACAGCAAAAGGTATGATGTTCCCCATTACACTTGATCCAAAGTTTTGCCTGTAGCAGTAGCGTGTAGTCGAATGCATCCCATAATGTGGCAGCCCAACATCGACTATTGACGCAAAGTAATATAGAGCTTCCTTCAGCTTGTTTGACGTGATCTCGATGACACTAATCGCTTCTTGTAACTGCTGCACGTTATCATGTTGGATTTCTTGGGAGAGAGATTGGTCCAGAGTTATACTGAGAATTCCTCAAGTTTCTCTTCTCTGAACCTGGCTACTATGTGCTCTAGCTTCTTAGAGGTGGTGATCAATAAAGTTTATGTATGGTTCTCTTGGACGCCATAGTGTATTCCGAAAATGCTCTCGAGAAATCAAGAATTTCCAAGTCTGGAAGCTGGTCTTGAGATTTCGATGAGGGTTCCAATTCTTGAGACTAGTCTCGAGACAAAGGAGCCTTTGAGCGAGGCAGAAGTCGAAGTGAACCAACTTGGTCTATTTGGGCCGATGCGCCAGTTTATAGTGGTTTTGAGCGGCTTCTTGATGCTCTCATTGACACTTATTCCCCTGTTCTTGCTCATCCTTCAGTGACGGTTAAAACACCACTGGCCACGCTTTTTGAAGGATTAAGGATTACGAAGAAACTTATGGCGAAGGGCACGCCGAGTCTTGACAAATCTCGTCCACCATACACCGGCTGAAGGTCTTGACCCAATAATCTTCGAGTCCCACCTTCGCTCTTATACCGTGGACGTCGACGGGGCCCAGATATATGTAAGCATAAAACGCTTTCAGGCTTAATAATGAAAACATAGCTTAGATCTGCTAGCCGATAGCTAGGCGAGTGGCTAATCGTGAGAGAAAGAGAGAAACAAAAGAAGGAAAGAAGTAAGGAAAACTTCCGAGCGTATCTGACGCTCTTAGCGACAGCAGATTAATCTGAAGTAAAGAAAAGCCTACATGGCATCAACACCTGGTGCTGTAAAAAATATGCGGTAATACCCAAACGCCGCTTGTCCTACTCCATGGCTTTCATTCGGTTTCCTACCCCATGGCTTTCATTCGGTTTTTGTCGAACTATTGGATGCTCTCAATGTTGGCTTCTCTACCAATCAGGCGTAGTTGACGGGCAATTCCGCGGGCATTGGCCACATCAGCGCTCACTCAGGCGGAGTGCTCAGAGAGAGCGAAGAATGGGAGAAAGTATGCGACCACTGAGCAAGGTCGTGGCGCAAGCTTCCGCGATGCGGTTTCCCCCCCCCCTCTGCACAGTGCTCGTTTACCATTCCTCTACGTGAATCACTTTGAGTGTCTGTTTCTTGATTGGTTTTCTCAGTCTGTGTGTGTTGTGTACGCAGTGCTGTGTGGACTGCTTTATTGAGTTCGGAGACGACAGGACCATGAACTGAACCTTACTCCATTCTGGAGGCTTATATAACCGACTTGTTTTGAAAACAACATTTGATACACATGTGATAGTGGAGGGATACAACACCTCCCTTTTTTTTCTTTTTTAACAAACAACAACAAGTCTTATTGATCACATGGTATCACGCTGACGATACGTCTTCCGGTGTGGATCTATTTGAAGTTGTTCTGGAGGTCTCCGCATGCGTGTCGATCTTCGTGGTTCATTCCTGATGGTTGGATGTGTTGCTTGTTCGTCGGCCTCCTCTGAAGCTTGGAGAGCAGCTGATGATTGCCGCTGTGGGTGGAAAGTTTCCATGATTGCATCCGTGTCTTGGACTTGCACCTTTGTGTCGTCGTGGTAACGCAGCCGAAGTTGATTATCGTGTCTGATCCATGTTGTATTTCCGAGAACTTTGTAGAGTACTCGTCCTATCCGTCTGAATGCCTTTCCCTTGCACCATTTGACTGATTTCCTTCGTACTGGCGTACCCAAACTGGATCTCCTGGATTAAATGTACGTTTTCTGGCGCCGTACTGCTTGTTGAACTGCGATTCCATTGATGTGTTTGGTCTGGATTTTCTCTGAGGGGTTGGCTTCACAATGACTATTGGCGCAGCCCATTCAGAGTAGTTGGTTTTTGAAATCACTCCGTTTGCTTCGAGCCTATCAAGCTCTTTTTCCACTGCTGTAAGAGCTGCATATGGTACCTGTCGTTTTGGGCGGAATATTGGTTTAGTGCCAGGCTTGAGGTGAAGAGTAGCCTTTGAATGCTTGTATAGCCCAAGGCCGCTATTGAAAACTCTTGGGTGAGTTTCGTGTAGTTTTCTAGCTATCTTGTCGCCGTTTAAGCACGAGCTATTGAAGTTGATGGCGGCAGATGCTTCTGGATCCGTGCGGGGAAGAGAATCCATAATGCTGTATATTCCCATTTTGGAAATCCATTCTGAGCCTAGTAGATTTGGCTGAGTGCGTCCGACGTAAAATACACCTTGAGCTGATGCAGAATTGAAACTGTAAGTGCATTTACGCTGACCAAGAAAGTGAATGCGATTTCCTGATGCACTGTGGGCTATCAGTGTTGCAGGCTGTAGCTGAGGCCTGCCCATAGATTTCCATGTCGATTCATTGATGATTGTGATGTCCGCTGCGATGTCTACTTGGAAATGGATAGGCTTGTCATCCACCAGGATTGTTGCGAATCGCCGATATGAGCAATCTATCTTTGACACTTTGAGGACTGCATCGGATCGCGTGATTGGCTTCGTTGAACGTTGTTTGGAGCAAATTCCATGTTCGATCTTCTTGAAACCTGGGCTTGTCTGGATGTTTGTTCTTTCTTTATTCTTCTGTGCCAACCAGGTTTGTTATGAAACGTTGATTGGTCGACGTTTCGAACAAATCGTCGTTATCAAGACCTAAAAGTTCGGAGCTTTCAACCTGTACCTCATCCGGTGAAGGGCCCTGCCATTCTCCTTGTCTTCAACCCTTGTTAGATCTCAAACCCGAAAATATTCCAGTGAAGGGAACCAACCTACGACGTTCCAGTAGGAGCCTCCACTCCGCTTCCTCCAGTGACCGAGTATGGAAAAATGAGACACCAGTGGCACTCGAGACCGGTGTCGTCATAATCCACACAGCGAAATGAAGGGTAAGAACTCTGTTGTAATGGCCATGCACTCATTTCGGTTATTTAGCTTTGGGTCTTTTGTGTGGATATAGAACGCCTCTAGAGCTTTTCTGCACCCAATGTCCTCTTCGCGGGCAAGGATTTTGCACTTGATATTGAAGTCATTGCCCCCGTGCTCTTCTACTCGATGTCTGCCAAGTGGATTGAGCATGTTTTTCCGTCGCTTTCCGGCTAAGTGTTCCTTAACGCGTGTTCCTAACATTCGACCCGTTTCTCCAATATAAATCTGGTCACAGGTTGAGCACTGAAGCTGGTATATCGTACCTCTCTGTGCACAGTCTCCCTCCCTTCCATATGGACAAATAGCGCAGTTTTCAGTATTGCACGTACGATCATAAAGCCTATTGCGAACTAGTAGATGTTTAATATTGTCGTTTGGTATGTTTATCAAAACGACCTCAAAGCGTGTTTATCAAAACGACCTCAACGACCTCAAAGGTATGTTTATCAAGCGACCTCGGAAGCTAGCTTGCGAGACTCTTCCCGCTCCATGTTGCCTCTACAAACCGCAATTGCTGTTCTAAACATATTTCGAACAACCGCAACCTTTACAGCTCTAGGGTGTGCAGACTTTGCATGGAGTAAGATGTTCTTTGAGCTGCTTTTTCGGTACCACTTCACACTATACTCTCCGTTTGACACCTTAATCTGTGTGTTTAGATAAGGAAGCCAATCTTCTCGTGGGACTTCTCTCGTGAACTTTATGTACTGTGACTGATTGTTGAGGATCACAAATAATTCATCAATTTCCGTCTGCGTTGAGGTGATTACGCAGCAGTCATCGATGTATCAGTACATGATGGGCATACGTGCCATCACCGGTCTTTCTATCCTACCCATGAAGCATATTGCTGAGACTGGAGCTAGCCGTTGGCCCATCGCAAGTCCCCGGTTCTGAGAAAAATATTGTCCATTCCACTTGAAGATGTTACAGTTAAGGCACTCCTTAACTAGAGTCATAATATGTACTTTGCTTAACCCGAACGTCACAATTTCGGTGTAGTGCTCATCCAGCATTTCCGAAAGAGCTTGGAGAGCTTCATTGTTATTCACATTCGTGTAAAGCGCAGTTACATCAAACGACTCTATCACACAGTTTTCCGGAAATCTACAAGAACGTAGTCGCTCTAGGAAACTTCCGGTGTTAGGTAAGTGTGAAGGTACGAATCGAAGGAGTTGACCAACTATTTTGTTAAGAAACCACGAAACACGATCTGTTGGCCCTCCCACGCAGCTTATTATGGGTCGTATTTTGTATTCGCTAGCATTGACCGAGTGTCCGACTTCGTTTGATAACTTATGTGTCTTGATCAGGCTGTAAAATACAGGGCAGGAGGGATCATCCAGCTTCAGTCTTTTAACTAACCTTTTATCCAGTCCTGCTGCCTTTCCTGTGGAAATCCATAATGCATTCAACCTGTGACACTGTGTGAGAAACGTCTTTTCGGTAGCGCGACTGTATACAGATGGGTCACGCAGATGGAGCTCTGTAATTTCCCGATCTAATGTACGAGGTAAAACTACAAACTCTCCTCCATTGTCGCTTACAGAATGGCGAATTTCATTCCTTGCTATGCGCTCTCGTATTTCTTTGAGGCCTTCCCACTGAGTTTTTGATAGATTCGAGAACCTCTCGCGCTTATACTTGTTCAAAACTTCAAGTACTCCTGACGAAAGTACCCGAAATTTGCTGTCTACTTCGGCGAAGGGTTGTGGTTCCTTATAGTACGTACGTGGGAATGGAATGACCCCTAGTCCCGGCCTTTCAGGCACTGTATCTGTGCGCTGTTGATCACCGCGACTTGCATTCTTTCTGAGGTGATCTCTCAGTTTATAGAGCCCTGAGACTGCTTTGCGATACGTAGAAGACCCAATCCCTTGGGCGATCGAAAAGGATGGTCCAAGACTGAGGAAGTCTAGTGCGCTCTGCGAAATGAGTGCATTGCCAATCACAGTTACTCTTGCCTGATATTGTGAGTTGTTGTTCATTTCACGGATGGTACTCTCCTGAGACTGGTGGTCTGAGGGTAAGTCAGCCCTATCTCTGAAATAATTCCGGATTTGTTCGTTCTTCAAGGTGTCGTACTTGCGCATTAGAATTGCTTTTGCTCTAGACCGGATAGATCTACAAATTTCTTTGGATCCTCCCTCAATCGCTCTCCAGCAACGGCTCGACAGCAGTCTCTGACAAGATTCCTCCTTTGCATTACACTTCAGTAACATAGAATACAACAAGTGTTGCTTTTGTTTCACAGCCACGCCTAGGATGCTTCGATAGATATTGATAATCCTAGGATGGTTCTCAGCGAGACTGCATGTTGATCCCAACTTCTTATTTGTGATGAATCTCGGCAGGACACCGGTCGATTTGCACCGCTGCAGGAATTTAAGCGACTGACGGGTAAGAACAACTTTTTGTCGTAGTGATAGTTCTTCTCGAACTAGACCGAATACATTTGGCGGAACATTGCGTAGTAAATTCCATGTTCGATCTTCTTGAAACCTGGGCATGTCTGGATGTTTGTTCTTTCCACCGGTCGATTTGCACCGCTGCAGGAACTTAAGCGACTGACGGGTAAGAACAACTTTTTGTCGTAGTGATAGGGCTTCTCGAACTAGACCGAATACATTTGGCGGAACATTGCGTAGTAAATTCCATGTTCGATCTTCTTGAAACCTGGGCATGTCTGGATGTTTCCTCCTGCCCTGTATTTTACAGCCTGATCAAGACACATAAGTTATCAAACGAAGTCGGACACTCGGTCAATGCTAGCGATTACAAAATACGACCCATAATAAGCTGCGTGGGAGGACCAACAGATCGTGTTTCGTGGTTTCTTAACAAAATAGTTGGTCAACTCCTTCGATTCGTACCTTCACACTTACCTAACACCGGAAGTTTCCTAGAGCGACTACGTTCTTGTAGATTTCCGGAAAACTGTGTGATAGAGTCGTTTGATGTAACTGCGCTTTACACGAATGTGAATAACAATGAAGCTCTCCAAACTCTTTCGGAAATGCTGGATGAGCACTACACCGAAATTGTGACGTTCGGGTTAAGCAAAGCACATATTATGACTCTAGTTAAGAAGTGCCTTAACTGTAACATCTTCAAGTGGAATGGACAATATTTTTCTCAGAACCAGGGACTTGCGATGGGCCAACGGCTAGCTCCAGTCTTAGCAATATGCTTCATGGGTAGGATAGAAAGACCGGTGATGGCACGTATGCCCATCATGTACTGTCGATACATCGATGACTGCTGCGTAATCACCTCAACGCAGACGGAAATGGATGAATTATTTGTGATCCTCAACAATCAGTCACAGTACATAAAGTTCACGAGAGAAGTCCCACGAGAAGATTGGCTTCCTTATCTAAACACTTAGATTAAGGTGTCAAACGGAGAGTATAGTGTGAAGTGGTACCGAAAAAGCAGCTCAAAGAACATCTTACTCCATGCAAAGTCTGCACATCCTAGAGCTGTAAAGGTTGCGGTTGTTCGAACTATGTTTAGAACAGCAATTGCGGTTTGTACAGGCAACATGGAGCGGGAAGAGTCTCGCAAGCTAGCTTCCGAAGTTGCAAAAAGGAATGGCTACGTATCAAGTAGCTGTATATCAGGCTCACGAGGAAAAGGGCGTCCACCGAAAAATCGCGAGGACATTATGCCTCTCCAGCTACCTTTCATATCAGACAAAGTCAGCGCAGCTATAAAACAATGTATTGCTCGAGCAGAACTAGCCAATGAGGTCGTTTTGATAAACATACCAAACGACAATATTAAACATCTACTAGTTCGCAATAGGCTTTATGATCGTACGTGCAATACTGAAAACTGCGCTATTTGTCCATATGGAAGGGAGGGAGACTGTGCACAGAGAGGTACGATATACCAGCTTCAGTGCTCAACCTGTGACCAGATTTACATTGGAGAAACGGGTCGAATGTTAGGGACACGCGTTAAGGAACACTTTGCCGGAAAGCGACGGAAAAACATGCTCAATCCACTTGGCAGACATCGAGTAGAAGAGCACGGGGGCAATGACTTCAATATCAAGTGCAAAATCCTTGCCCGCGAAGAGGACATTGGGTGCAGAAAAGCTCTAGAGGCGTTCTATATCCACACAAAAGACCCAAAGCTAAATAACCGAAATGAGTGCATGGCCATTACAACAGAGTTCTTACCCTTCATTTCGCTGTGTGGATTATGACGACACCGGTCTCGAGTGCCACTGGTGTCTCATTTTTCCATACTCGGTCACTGGAGGAAGTGGAGTGGAGGCTCCTACTGGAACGTCGTAGGTTGGTTCCCTTTACTGGACTATTTTCGGGTTTGAGATCTAACAAGGGTTGAAGACAAGGAGAATGGCAGGGCCCTTCACCGGATGAGGTACAGGTTGAAAGCTCCGAACTTTTAGGTCTTGATAACGACGATTTGTTCGAAACGTCGACCAATAAACGTTCCATAACAAACCTGGTTGTTTGGAGCGCTTTGCTTGAATTCCGGATTGACAAAATCCATCTTTGTGATCTATCTTCTGACATTCGGAGCACTTGTGTCGTCTACATGAGCAGTGTCGCACGAAATGCATTGCTCCGCAAAGCCAGCATGGAGAGGGAGGGGGTTTTGATGAGAAACTCCAACGGTATTCGTTCTTGTTGTGGGCTAAACGAGAGGGTTTACTCGATTGAGGTTGCTTGTGTTGGCGTCTTGGGTTGAAATGATTGACTGCATGCACAATGGCCTTCCGTCCTCGACCATTTTGGTGTCCTGCTTCAGGTTTACGAGGCGCTTGCATTCTTCTGTAAGTGACTGAACCGTGCATTTGGGGTTGGCTTCGATCTTATCGAGTAATTTTAGCCGTATAAAAGCGTCATCACTAGATTGTAAACCACTCACGAAGATGAGGCACTTGAACTGGTTGTCATCACATTCGGATAGCTTGAATTTTTCACATTCACGATTGACACGTCCGGCGTAGGTGACGAAGTCGTCACTTGGATCCTTGGCTAGCTTCATGCAGGCGTAGCGACGGCTGAACACCGACAGCTGTGGTCCGAACAGATCCGTTAGAATGGAGACAGCTTCATCGAATTTGATATCCCTTGGTGTCTCCGGCAAAATGTAGTTCGCATACTTCTCATAGGCTGCAGGATTTAACTTGTGCAGGAGGAGGCGAACCCGTGCTGGTTCATCGAGTACTTGCGCTTCCACTGTAAAGGTGTCCAGGAGCCTGCGGTACCATGCCTCGAAAGTGAGGTCCGCATCGGACCATATGTGAACTCAGTGATTTGTCCTGCGAGCATGTCGACGGTTCTGCTTGGATCGGCTGTTGCTGAGGTTCCTCGCTGTGCCTGCTCCAGTGCTTCCGTTAATGCCACCAAGAGCTGCTGGAACTGCTGCTCGGTCCTGGTAGTCATCCTGATCGCCACTGTTGTGTACGCAGTGCTGTGTGGACTGCTTTATTGAGTTCAGAGACGACAGGACAATGAACTGAACCTTACTCCATTCTGGAGGCTTATATAACCGACTTGTTTTGAAAACAACATTTGATACACATGTGATAGTGGAGGGACACAACAGTGTCTCACCGTTCGCAGGTGATTGACTGTGTTAAAGGGAAAGAAATAGGAGATCGATACCTTAATGCAGGACTAATTGAATTTAGGGACACTTTCTGTCACACAACCCATGACAGTCCTTATCAGTTTTGGGCACCCCCTAAAAGTGCCTATATTTACAACCACGCAGAACCTAAGAGTGTCAATGCTGCAGGATTAACGAGGAAAACAAATTTTTACGATACTTGCTATCGACCCTCACTTCCGTTGTCAGTTTGGAAGAGCTAATGTTACTATCTCTCATCCCACTCTCTGCAGCGACTGCGAATTTGAACCCTCTACAGCCAACCCCAAAAGTGCAGCATGTCCAGATTACTTGTCTACCCACGGTCCTTAATGGCCTTCATCTATCATCCGTTGTTTTTCATTCATTTCGTTATTCATATGACTAACTTTATCATCATTTCAGCTGGAGATGTCAATCCGCGTTTCGTTGATTACCTTTTCCATAGTGCTTGTGGTTTCTGCTGATAATATTGCTGGTCGTGAATCTTCCGCTTTCGATGGAAAATCCAATGTTAGACCAGTTTTCGTAGCAGTATACAAAGACGGCTGGGCTATGCTTGGCAAATACGAAAAGGCTTACAAGGTGAGATCACATTGCTACTCTTTAACGTTATCATTCCCGAGTGGGGAGAGGTCAGGAAGATAATGCAAATAAATTGTCGCTTTCCAAGCGTAGAATCCCCCACTAGACAAACCCTCATTGAGAAACTAAATAATCGCGAAATCAAGCGTGATTCAATAGCTAAGAGCTTACTCTGAAAAACCAGAGAAGAGGCTGTTTGGTCAATGCCATTTTTTTCAATCGAAACTTGTGCGAGAAACAACTATCCCCTTTTTTGGTACGAGTTTTTTTTGACTTAGTCCTATTCTGCAAATTACTCCCATGTTTGATAGAGTTCCATAGTAGATGCTCCTTGATATTGTCACTTGCCGTTCCTCCATAGGAGAGCATAATCTCTTTGTACGCCATCAGAACGAAGCCTCCACTGGGAACTTCATGCAATACAGCAATCTGTGGGCCACAATCAATGCTGTGTGAGAATGGTATAGTTTGAGGCAGCGTTCCAAAATAGCAGGATAACCATGTGAGTGGCCGAATGGCGAGAATGAAGGGCTGCAGTCTCCTGTTTAGCATATAATCCCCCAGTTTTCAACATTGCATTAGGTTTCAAAGCACTGCCCTTAGAGTATAAGCATGTTTGAAATCGTAGCACTCATTAGGCATGTTTGAAATCGTAGCACTCATTAGGCAAACGGTCACCCCTGTATTACGTGAGAGGCAAGGCCTCGTATCTTAAACTACATCAATTTTTAGAGGGTTCCTTATATAAAGTGCACTAAGAGCTGTCCCTGAAAGATAGCTGGTCTCTCCCGTGCAACAATGGAAAGCGTTGAATTTAATGCGTAATGAAGCTCGTGAAATGGTCCTCTGCAATGATTCTTCGGATCACGGAAAATGCTATAGATAGGAATGTTGAATCGCTAACTGTAGCTCTAGCATGCACCGTCGATTCAGAGATTTGGACCTTGATCATGGCGCAACAATTGAGCTAAACAACCTTACCTTGCGCTCAGACTCCAACGATTGTCACACATCCTATTGTTCAGAAACAGCTAATTCCCAAGGTACGGAAGGTGAGAGAACCACACATTGAAATACATTTCTGCTATTCTTCTTTCCACTCGAGTGGCACTCGCATGCAGAGTTTATATGAATCCTCGTGAAGATTGGAAATTTGAGAAGTTTTCCGGGTAGTTTTAGCCCCATTCACTTTGCCTGTTGGGCTCATGACCTGTCACAATCTTCCTCTGGTCGACCTCTCTTTCCGTTACTCTGGAAGAACCCTCACGGCGAGAACAACTCTCAATGGCACGTTCTAGGGGCATCTTGTTTGAGTTAAGGCACCAAGTATTGAAGAAGGAGCTGATAAAATTCGCTAATAAAGAAAGATCTTCGAAAATCCTGAAAAACTAGCAAAGAGGTTCCCTGACATTTCATCTTGTACGAGACAACCGCGTGAAAGTGAGCCTTCGAATATGTTCCTGCTTATGGCTGGTTACAAACCATGCGATATCACTTGTTTCGTATGGTCCACGTTTAGTCCACTATTAGAATTCCCCGCGTGAGTAGTGGGCCATCTTGCCATGATGTTGCCCACGTTGCCTTCGTCGCCAGCAATCACTCTAAAATGGGTAGGCCAGCGCTCCATGATAGAGTGGTGCTGCCTCTTATGACTCTGCACGCTCCAGAAACTCACACTCACGCCTCTGTAACAGAACTGTTCTTATGTGCGTGTGTTAAACTGTCTAACAACGGAGGAGGCTGCATTACCAAAATCGTGACGGGCCCGCAACCCTGGAATAAGTCTTTCCGATTCAAGGGATACCACCCTCAGACAGATCAAAAATTTTGTTATTGGTTGAAGAAGACCCGATATCAAGCAAGCTCCGACTATTGCGAACTGCAAGCAACTCATGACATTTATCGGTGTACTACAAATCGCTACTTTTTCAATGATGTATAATGCTCACAATCCAATACTTAGGTGATTCGAGACAAAAAAACATGGGCTGAAGCAGACGCGGCCTGCAAGAGCGAAGGTGCACAACTAGCATCCATAATGAATAAGGAGATAAATGATTTCATTTGGGGTGAGTACTTCTTGGAAACCATCTCGGAGAACGGATGTTACATCCTCTTAAATTATGTAGCACTGGTTCTATCACGCATCGACGGCATTTCCCAGTAAGCTGTCTCTTGTATACTGTGGAAAAGCGAGAAATCAAAAAATGAACTTCTATCGGAAAACCATTAATCGTGAGGATTGTTCTGCGCACAAAATCCTACCACTATAATCAGCTATGTGCGTTGGTTGGTGTGTTTGTGTGTAACTTGTGTATTTAATCACAGATTCGTATATCAGGTTGCAGCAAACTTGCGTGTTCCAGTATATCAGGTTGCACAAAGGTTGGACTCTGAATTTTAGATCTTTCATATAGGTCGACTAGACCGTGCGAAATTCCAAACAGTAATGCGTGTTTTTAAAACCGAAACCATCGATAGCTGTACCTGAATCTGCCACCATTAGGTAGGAATAAGACGCTCTGTAAGTGAAAAAATTGTGAGAAACAAGGCTCCCTTCCCACCGTTTATCCAAGTTTTAAGGCACAATCAAAGAGGGGCAAGCCACGTTAAAAGGAGCGGCAGCAATTGGAGGTGTCTTGTCGTGAGCTCGGAGGCGCTTCGTGGTAGTTGACTTTTGGAGGTTAAAAGCTCCGAGAGGATGTGCATATATGAGTTCTAGGAGAATCACTGGCCTAACTGACCGCCGAGAGACACACTTTATTATCATCAGATCCTGACGATAACCGAGGACAAACAGCTACTGGTGAGTGTGGTGCTAGTATTGGAATGATGGCGGAGCTAGGCTTGTAACTAATGTATTTCGGTCACATGAGTTGGTTCCCACCAATCCTAACTTGCCCGACCTCTCCCCTTTCCTAATTTGTTTGTGTGCTCCCTACACTTTGGTCTTCCCCTATCCACTCCCTACTCCTTATTGGCGCGACATGAACCAATCCATTCCTGACCCTCCTGGGACGGTAGTAAAGTAGCCGAAAGTGGCAGTTTAGCGGATACATTAAGTTCCGAGTGAGCTGCAGATTTCGTTAAACGATGAAACCGGCCTAGCAAGCCTTCCTACTAAATGAGAATGAATAAAGTGCAAATGAGCTGGAAGTCAGTAGAAAGTCACGTCAGCACAGCGCGAGAAGAAGATCTTCTAGCTAATTCGCATTTCGCACCGACTAAATCACGAGCGACGAAATATAGAGTAAATGCAGAGACGCAGACTAGTTTCAGCTAATGGAGAGATTGCCACACGGATTGCGTGAAACCCTGTATACATAGAATGGAAAAGGGAGAGAGGCTGAACGGCATAGAAGAATAGAGAGCGGGTGTATGGAGAGAGTACGAGGCAGTGGGGTTACATGGCAGAACGTGGCAGCAACGCTAGAGAAAAAGAGGAAAAAAAGCTAGAGTAGTTCTTACGGCCTCTCCAGTGCGGATCTTTGTTTAGTCACGTTGGCCCACGTTAGTCACGTTGGCCCATGTTCACCCAAGTTAAGCAGCAGCCTATCTTGCTTTAAAGACACCGTTAGGGGCGATTTTGGCAAATTGGGGATTACAAAAGTAGAGGTGCTCAGTAATATAACAGTAGAAAAAGAACGACATAAAACGGCGAAAAACAAGAAATAGGAATCCGAAATTCCTCCCTCTCCCTCGTCCTCTGCGTCTCTGGTCGGAGTGGAATGAAGACAGGCCAGAGTCTCAACCAGCCGACCGCGATTGTTGTCCCGCCCCTCCGCGTCGACTCCCCCGAGCGCATAACGGCATAACAGCATGACGAGCTGCGGGGCCTCCATAAGACCCCAAGTTGCGTTTGTTTATGCGATTTTCAGCACATGTGACCCCTTCTGAAGTAAAACGTTCGTTTCAGAGAACACTTACTTCCAGATCTCAGTTTTCCCTTACCCCTAATGGTGCCTTTAATGAAAGAGATTCATATGAGCCGTACCAATGTTACGTAGTGTAGTGGCAAAGCTGCTGACTGAGAAGCGTGAGATTAAGGGTTCGGAATCGGTGCCTATCGCAAGTTTTGCTCACAACGGAAAAAAGCTGCTAGTTTCGAGAGCGGTAACCTCCCAATTTCATCTGCTATAATCTCAGCGCTATCGGCTGCAAATCATTGTTCTTAAGTGGCAATTTCGGCCACTTTACTACCGTCCCTGATTTTTGAAATCCAGGCGAGAACTTTCCTTTTCCGCACCTATCGATTTCGGCGCAAGCCCCGTTCATGGTGGTCAGAACTAGGCTTAGAACTTGTGCGCTCTGTATAAGGATCGGCCCCTATCTATCCTCACTTGCAAGACCTCTCCAGGTCCCCTCCTTACTTGTTTCCGTATGCTTTGAATGGTCCCTATCGAATCCTAACTTGCCCGGCTTCTCTAGCCCCTTTCCTAGCTTGCCCAGTTTTCAGTACCTAAGCGAGTACCAAATTTGAGCACCCATCGATTTCAGTGCACCCTATCCAGTCCTCGGAGTCGGAGCTTGCGCCGAAATGCTTAGAAGTTATCTGCACATATGGGCCGGATCCGACTTAATCCTGACCTGCCTTTACAGGCCCATTCGTAAGTCACCCTATTTTTGCGCAAGCTCCGCCGGCCGTGGGCGGAACTAGGCTCAATTCTTATGAGATCCGTACAGTTTGGTCAGGGCCTACACACTCCTGACTTATCCGGCCCCTCCAGGCTGCAACTGAGATAAGGCCCTACCGGATCCTACCTTGCCCGATCTCTATAGGCCTACTCTTAATTTAGCCGATTTTTTGACGGTTTTCAATGAGCTTCGTGCACTTCGATCAACCCTCACCCATCCCTAACTTGCCCGACCTCTCCAGTTGCAGTTGAGTCGAGGGTGGATTATGTGACAAAAAAAGGGCACACACACGCACACACACAAACACGCCGAACTTCTGGTTTATAAATAAGTGATGGATATGATTCCATTTTTAATTTGCCTCTCATGTGCTCCGTACATTTAAGCTCACCCCTACCCCCATACCCAACTTGCCCGACCTCTACAGGCCCATTCCTAGCTTACCTGATTTTTGGAACCTGAGCGTGGACTTGAATTTGAGCACCGGCCGTCTCTGTGCGAGCTCCTCCCCCCCCCCCCTCCCCCTACGGTAGCTAGGCTTAGTTCTTATGTGCTCTGTACATTTGGGTCAGCCTCTACCCGATTCTAACTTGCTCTCAGGCTGCAGTTCAGTTGAGAATGCTTTATGCGCTGGCGGACAGACAGACAGACATACACACAAACACACAAACACACCAAACTTCTGGTTTATACCTAGAGTACGATAGAGTATGATATAATCCGCTAGGTATGACTCTGTGTGTTTCTGTGTGTGTGTCTATTTGTCACAAAATTCATATCTGTAGCAGTAAGCTGGGAAATTGATCGTTGCAAGTGATTTAGGAGCTGGGAAAGGTACACTAACGATGGGCGATTCTTGAAACGTTTGATGAGATTCGAGCGTCCAAAGGAAAAAGTCGTCAGACCTGTCTCGCTTTCCACGTGATCTTGGAGCGTTGAAACTCACAGGTCTTCTGCGGGGTGGGAAAGGGACATCAACGGTGGATGATCTAACGCGATAACGTTGGATAAGGTTGGATAAGAAGCCTCGGAAGGCAAATATCACCCAGTCCATATTGCTTTCCCGGTTTACAGAGGGAGAATGATCACATTCGACTGCTTGAGTACCTGACCTTCCAATTAATGGTTTATATCTTTTGATACTGCGATCTATAATGCATGAAGGATCAAGATAAGGCCTAGATTCGGGACAGCAAAGCAAGTGATTTATTTTCTTGTGCGGTACCAGCAACAATAATGGTTGTCGACCGCTAGACTATGCAGAATACCAAATAGTGGTGCATGTTCACAAAAACGATAAGGATCGATAATCGTCATATGGATCTGCCACCAGCATATAAGAATCAGATTCTCAGCGGGTATACAATTGCTACCAATTGATGTTATTGAACAGAAAACAATCGATACCTAAACTACCTGAACTCCGAATACTGACCACTTCAGCCAAAGTGTAAATGGCTAGTAAAGACCTTTCATTCCTGATTCATTAACATCGATCACCGATTACATGTAACAAGAGATGTCGGCCGTTAAACAGCCTAAGCTCCGAAAAAGGTGGCCTCCTCTAGCTAAGCGATATGCAGTGATAAATGACTAGATTATCGATAAACACCAGAAACTGTAGTAAAATAGCCGAAACAGACAGTTTTGAGGATACATTTGGTGAGTGGAGTACAAGTGAATCAGAAGCTACTACGAAGTCACATCAACATAGTGCTGTGCAAAAGAACTGCTATCAACTAAATCACAAGCTACGAAATATAAAGCAAATGCATGCAGAATAGTTTACTTACCGGTGCAAAAATTCTCCACAGAGCTATGTGGTGTAGGTACTGGATGCTGTCTATGATACATGTGGTCGAGGGTTCGGTTTCGGTTTTCATCGCAAGCTCTGCACTCAATGAGAAAAAGTTGCAGGTTTCGATTGCAGTAACCCCCACGTTTCAACCATTATAATCTCAGCCGGACATCTGACCATCGCTCCTAACTACCACTTTCTAAACTTCGTTTGATTCCGAATGATATGTATTTGTAAGATACCGCCTGGGCTAGAGCTCGGTACTGCACTCAGGTAGCCTTCAAGGTTTTGGAATTTGTGGAACTGCAGAGTTGTGGAGTTTGCGGGGGTTAGACAGGTTAAGAGAACTGCGGGATCTGCGGAACTGTAGAAAGAATAACCGTTGTGCATTCTGCGCAAATGCAGAATTGCGGATTGTGGAAGTGAAGACACTTCCCTCTTCTTAGTTTCTCTGATCCGCTTGTCTCTTCGGAGCATGGAAATCAATACGTATCTAATGCTTTCTACAAAATCCACAAGTCCACACTTCCACAAAAACGCAAATTCTGTAATTCTTCCAATCAGTACGTATGTTATCCCTTGCCGTAGATTCCACCATCCCACAAATTCCACGATTCTGCATTCCCCTATTCCTGAAGTTCCACAACTACGCATTTTTCATTTTTTTCTCTTTCTATTCCTCTCGACTCTTCGTAGCATGGAAATCGATGAGTATCTGATGCTTCTCCGGAAACTCCACAACTCAGCATTTTCACAATTTCGAAAATATCGCAGATACGTATTATCGTTTTTCACGAAGATCGCAATTCTGCAAATCCGCAAATTCTGAAATTATGAACACTGCCTTAACACAATGTGTAACCCTATCATTTTAACTTCCTTGAAGGCACTTTCCGCGATTACCTTGAATGAGTTTAAGAGCTGAATCATGAAATTAGAGGTGCTAAAGGATTCATCGAGAAAGAAAAATCCGAAAAAAGCCCCCGAAAATGGCAAACATGAGGCCTCCCGACATCTGCCTTGTACGAGATTACCGCGTGAAAACGAGCATTTGAATCACTTTCCGTTGGATGGTATCATGAGGAACCCTGAGATATCACTCGTTTGCCCATGTCAAGGTTTACTTCGCTACTGCAATTTCTTCTTCATCTAATCTTACCGCATGAATCACAGGAACACGTAAATGCCACGTTGGAAAAACTTCGTCCAATGCCAGGTGTGGTCGCGTTGATAGGAGGGGTCGCAGTTGCTTCCCGCGGCCTTGGCACAAGCAGAAGGCCTCGTGGCGCTGCTCAAAGGGTACAGCTTCGACAGTTACCCAGGGGTCTATCGCCTGCTTCAGGGTAAAGAGCCGGTGGGATTATCGCGGAAATTGCCTTCAAATATCGGTTAGTCAGTATCAGCCATTTTCCATTACAAAATTCTGTCGTGTTATTCGCGCAGAATTGTGCCATAGCCCAACCAGTAATTGTTATGTGGGGTGATACGGAAACATTCGCGCTGTGTGAAATGAATTGATAAGAGGTGACAGGGGTTGATAAGGAGCATCAGAAGGCATGTGTCGCTGAATTTTTTTCCTTTTCCGGTTGCGATGGAGTGCTGACACCTAGAGATGTTGAGAAGATAGGTACCGTGACTTAATGGAAAGGTTCTGGTACAGCGATATTGATAGTGGCTGATACAAAGTGATAACAAATGATTAAAACTCATAAAAGACCTTGGAAAGCACTAGAATTTCTCGCGCTTTTTATGCCGGAAACAGAGTAGCACACATCTGTGATGTGCGGAGTGGGACAGCGATATTGATATTAGGGTGTGTGACACGCAGCGAAAAAGTTAGTAAGAGGCTTACATTGCATGTGTCATAAAATACGTTCCGACTAACAAATGAGTGTCGATGTGGTGCACTCCGATGTTAATATTGCTATTGTACTCTACTCGACTACTTTACGTAGAGAATCACCTGATGATATACGACAACCGCTAGTACAACAACCGCTGAATATTCAAACATCAGAAAAGTGATGTGTGGTAGTGCCTTATGATCGGTGCTGTTCAAACGCTAATTTCTTCGGCCAGCATTTCCATATCACAGTCAGTTCACAGCGCTAGATAGGGCGAGGCCTACGTACTCAGGTAAGGATTTATCAAGCCCTCTAATCTAACTTTACACTTTCACACATTCTCGCCCATCTGCAGCGCTGTGAAATAGACTGTAAGTAACGAATCTAGCGCTGTGAAATAGACCGTAAGTGACGAATTCTAACTATTAGGTGGAGTCAGTATGAATCGGACAAATTAACAAGTTTTATCTTTATCGTACAACTTTTTAACGACAAGTGGGGCTGACTTGAAATATGCTCCATCTTTATCGATGACCCTCTGCCACCGGTTTGGCAGATCGTGGATGCCCTTGCTCCAAGAGGCCGGGGGCTGGACCTCGAAGAAGTTCTCGAGTGCCTTCTTGATGTCGTCGCGAGTTTTGAAGTCCGGGCCGTCCAGGTGGGGTTGGAGGTGGGGGAAAAGGTGGAAATTCGAAGGGGCCAAGTCTGGGAAGTACGGTAGATGTGGAAGCGCGGTCCAACTGCACGACAGCAGCTCGGCCTTGGTCGATCTTGCAGTGGGCGTTATCGCTTGCAGTGCTGGAGGTAGACATGTGAGAGCCGCCGCTGCGAATTCTGGACAGTTACCTTCAATGCTCGTTGTACCTTTATCGAGCAGCTCCCAGTACTCTACGCCGTGTACGCTCCATCTAGTAGAGCATTACCTTTTTCGAGTGTGCAGTGGGTTTAAAGACGTCGTTCGCGCCGGCATGTTTGTCGACTCATTGTGCACGGCGATGAGAGGTAGGGTCTAGGGCCCACTTTATCGCCAGTGATTATTTAGTCGAGCCAACGGTGGTGGCGTTTGAAGGTGAGCAATGAAAGTGCGACCCCGCATAGCCGATCCGTGTCCCGTTGCGTCGGAGCATAAAATACCCATTGACCGAGTTTCTGTACCTTGCCGATTGATTTCAAGCCGCGATTTACGGTGAACTGACTCACTCCAAGAGCGGTCGCCATCTCACGATTGGTTTGATACGAATCGGCTTCCACCTGGTTCTTCTTCGGGCGTCTCGCAGGGTCTTCGTCTTCGATGAAATGCGTCTATCGATATCCGCGGGTTCTTGGCCAGATAGCGATAGAAAGAGTATGACGTTGCGGATGTGCTCTCTGGACGGCCACAAATCATGCGGCATGGTGGCGGAATGAAAGTAGTTTGGAGTGTTTGATTGACTGTAATTTGAAGAGCTTTTTACACTTATTCCAATGGTACCTTGCGCGTCCATTTTCGTTAATTCGTCGCTGAGTTATGATCTGTAGAAATGATCACTACCATTTGTTCGAGCCACATCAACTCAACCTAATATTGAGCACATATCATTCGTACTCTAGTATCAATATAACAAAAGCGATCGCTCGCTAAAGGGTCATGGCTGACGTTTATGTAGCCCTAGTTGAGCTGACGCATACTACTGCTAGCGGCTCACGGCCATGCAAAATGGGTGCAGCATGGGCACCGATATCGAAGCATACAATTTTGAGCAGAACTCTTTTTCCCCCGCAGTCGAAAAAGCGCTATTAATATGACAGGACTACATTGAACACCTTATAGCCATATCAGCCGCTTCCATCAGATCCAACATCACCGTGACCAGCGCGCAGTCGCGTGCGCCGGTTCAGCCGGTATAGATATAATTTAAAGTAAGGGGATAGCTACAGGTGAACTTCGCACTCAATCTGTGATTTAGTTGATTTTGATGGCTCCTCTTTTCAAAACTGATCTTTGAGGCTCATGGGCACTATTCAGCATTTCGCATCCTATCATTTTTCGCCAGTGGTCCTTTGCGAGAGCGCTTCCCACGCTGATCTGATCCGATGCGGTTATTCGTTAGTCCATGAAATAAGTCATACCGGACTAGATGGTGGGTGTTGTCTCTGAAGCTTTGCTTGATTTTCTTCCCACCATCGCTAATTTTGACGGCGCTTCAGTTACGCTAACAGCATGATCCCTCATGAACAGAAAACTATGTCGTCTCCTTTCGTTCAGCTCTAGAGCAAACTGATGCTGATGCACTGCTCTTCTTTTTCAAAGCTAAGCGCTGAGCGATGCTTTATACTACTTGAGAAATTAGATCGCGAATTTTCAAGTGGGACAATCGCTCTCAAATAAAACAACTAATAGCATGTGGCTCGCAAACGCAATAAAGGAAAATCGTCAAATGCTTGTGCAGAGAGATTACGTATTGACACTTGGTTCATCGTATTACTCTCAAAGTTTTGTTCCCACTGATGAAACGACATTGGCAATCAACATTCTGCTTGCAGTAATGTCTTCGATGTCAAGCTACCCTCACATTTCGTAAAGCATCTCAGTTTGCATTGGATTATAAATTTCGCCACAAAAGGCATGCGAGTGCGTATCTTTCCAGCGACCTTAGGGTTGCCGATGCAGTAGCTAATTTTTCATAGAAAGATGTGGGAAATACGGTCTGGTAGGATGCCAAAGAGTGTACCTTCCTTTGCGGAGCTGATCGTTATGAGCACTCATGCACCTTAACAAGAACTGCTCAAACAGTATACATAATCATTCAAGCAAAAGTAGCGTTTTTAACATACTTCAGTGAATCGACGGGGGACTCCTCACAGTCAAGAAATTCATGCGTGACGAATTTATCGAGAAATTTCGTTGCTCTATGTACATGTCATGTCTTTAGTCTCTGCTCCGGTTGCTCAAGCGAATCCTTCGAAAGGGAGTGGGAAAAATAAGGAGTGAACAATAGTTCGTCCCTTAATAATATCTCAATTCACACCTATTTTATTACAGATATAACAAAAAGCTCTCCTGATGCAGTTGATCCTGAAAGTCAGATTTGGGTTGGGGGCAGAAAGGTGGGTGGTTCGTGGAAGTGGACAGATGGCAAAAAATGGGACTATGAGAACTGGGCTTCCGGTGAACCGAACAATGCATTAGGAAAAGAGGATTGTCTACAGGTGTTTTTTTATTCGTTATTTTACTTTCACTCATAAAATGGGGCGACAGTATCGGTGGCTTCAGGGTATGTCACCTTGAAAGGCGTCACTGTAGGGTACCCGAGAATTTTTGGTACATTTTTCAAGTTATTTAACATTAACAGCTATGCGTAGTAATTACCATTTTTAGCACATATGTCAACCAATAGTATTCACCGTCTCCTGTTGTTAATATATGAACCCCTCTCCTTAGAGGTCACAGTGCTCGTACTTTTCAAGCTTAGTGACTCCCCTCTACAAGTCACTACGTTCCTCAAAACTACTCTGCAAAATATTGAACATGAAAGTGGAGAAAATCGCACAAAGATATGTTTGTAAGGTACTTTATAACCCAGTAAGAAATCCGTCTTGCTCTGGGTGCTGCATGCAAGATTCCTCGACCTCCCTCCGCAGGATGACCGAGAAGACCTTCGTTGGGGTGTGTTGCAAATGATTCGGTGATTAGTGTAGGGTCACCCATGAGTGGGTTTACTTCACGGAACGATTCATTTACTACCAATTTCAGGATTTTCCTTACTTAGCCGGTTCACTTATGCCGAATATAAGGGCCGAAGAATAAAGGCAGACATTTGTGATGTAGAAAGTTGGATATTTGTTACCTAAAGGATTAAGTTAGGGCATTTTCCATTACATGCAATTTCTAATTGAAAGCACACATGAACTCTGATGAAGGTGGAAACTAGTTACTGTAACAGTTCCTGATACGATGTTTTGATTTCACATTCTTATTTTCGTCGTTTCTATAGTGAACTATCCCCCACACAACACCGGTGACTGACCTCCCGGAACACTGGTCGGAACACTTGCACGCCACCCTCTCCGTTGTAGCCTCATTCAGCGGAGGTAGACAAAGATCAAAGTCCTGCTGCGAAGCAGGATGCTGACGACACGTGAGTAAGAGTGACCATGACTCTCCCGCTCGCCGTAATTTGCCTTTTCCGAACGAAACTTCATATTTCATAAGTACCGAAACGTCGATGCGCCTTGTGTTAGTTCCACATGTCGAACACCTCTCAACTACACTGGTTTGATATCCCACACACCTTAAATGTTCACTTGTCAATGTAGTTGGAAATCACCGCAAACATAACTCTAAACTTGTTTCTTACTTTCGTTCAACGTAGTGAAAAGTTTATTCCAATCTTCCTGTTTTGTCAGCAAGGTCTCTCACTCCTGTACGATAACATCCTACCGAAGAGTAACCATACCAGTCTTTCACTCTAACGAATGTACACTCTAACGTAGTCCAGACAGGACATAGTCCAATATTACGGCGGTCGAGTATAGAGACGTTTTAGAGAATTTCTCAGATGCGTACGGCTAATAGTCCCGGCCACTTGCACTTGGGCTTCCACTCGGCCTCACACCAACGTGTCTCCTGTCATTGCTTTTCTGACAGAAACGGCGGCCCACAAACAATGGATTATCCTCACCACGTATGGCTAGAATTATGTGTACAAGCTGCTAGCAGAAATTTGAACCACTGCTGCTCAAGCTGCATCACTAGCAGGCTCTGTAAAAAGCACCTTGCTGCAATATCCTTGTTGGTGAAGGAAGAGGGGGAGCGATATACACTGGTTTAGCTGATCCGCTGTATATATGAACTCTTTAAGTGATGCAGAAGGAGCGAAAGTCCTTCCTTTGTGAAGGACAGAAGTAGGAAGAAGGTCACATTTCATGGGTTTCTGGCCCTTCTACACATTTCCATCTCCACTGTTGCCTTTCTTAACTTCTTGGCTTTGGGTTTCACAATCGCCCAAAATTACACGTAACAGCATCATTGAGGATTATCTCAAGGACAGACATTAGAGACAGCTGGAGGGGCAGATATAGCAGTTCGTTATTTGCTACAATTGCACACACAGCGCTTTGCCAAGCCGTCAAATGTGGGTTCACTGGATATTCCTATCAAAACGCCATCTCATGCCACTCCCGGTGCTTCGGTGCTTCAGAATTTTAAAAAGTCCAACATCCTTTACGAAATGGTCGCTTGCCGGGCTTCTTTAATGGAATGGAAGCACCGTCCCATATGGATTCTTTGCTGTAGGTCTTTGGAGGTACTCTGTATGTATAGGGACGAAAACGAGACCCTTCAGATAAGTTGAACTGTTTGACGTGAAACTACCAGAAGCAATTCAAACATGAGTTTGGCGTTGATCGACTCAAAGGGGGTGTGTACAAAGTGGTACGAATGGAAATTTTCGCACATATGGTGCGAGAAAACAATTACGAGGTGCGAGAATCAAGAGGTTATCTGTTGCCCAAAACTTGCATTAACAGCAAGAAAGGTCAAGTAATGTCTAAATTAATATAATTATAATATAATAATTATAATATATAATTACGTATAATAATTATATTATAATATACAGTTAAGGAATAAACTGACTAGAAAAGGGAAGTATCAAATAGAAGAAGGGATCGAATGATTTCAATATAGCTTTTGCTATTGATAATAATGTTAATTTTATAATAATTCATTATTTGATATATGGTGTATGCATAGTGGAGCTTGGACATTGCTCATGCCCACTATTTTTCGATTTCTAAGATCTATCAGGAGTTAAGTTGTGATTTCATCTGGTAGCACCGCTCATTGAGATTACGTCCCGCACATTGTGGGGAGCTGCGTCTCATCCTGTTCAGAAACTCGGTGCTTATACTCTTTTTTACTTTTTCGCGTGGCTAGGTTGTTTCGGGAGCGAAGGAAGAATTTTCAGCTCGAGCTACAAATGTTTCGGCGCATGCATAGCCCACTGTGAGCTTGGATTAGCTCAGGTCCATGCCCCACGCGTCTAAAACTTCTCCCAAACAAAGACAATAATCGAAGAGGCAAACATTCAGAAGAGTCAACCGATTATGTATAGCATGATCTGTTGACACGAAAGTGAGAGGGCATGGCTCGGCTCAAAAATTTCTGATTTTCAGTCGTTCTTTGGATACCTGAAGTCGGTGTTAACTTCAGAGGTCGTAGCCCTGATTTTACCATTTCCATTAATCTAAATTAATCTGAAAATGATCATAGTCAAGCATAATACCCCGGCCAGCATTGACCAATCAAGCATTTCTGGTATCGTGTTTTTAATACTACTATTATACTATAAGACTGCTTCCTCCACGGTATTTGCCTTCCAACCTTAGCGCAGTCAGGTCTAGAACAATCAGAACGAAAGGTCTGTTTTACTTAGAAGATCAGAGATGGAAGCCTTCTTTATCAGAAAAGTTTTGATTTCGAATTAGGGTTGTTGTAGACCGTTTACTACATTACCTTACGTTTACTACGTAAATATCATGTAAGTATATTTGCATGTTTACTTCTTGCATTTCTGTGTAATAAATATATAATATTAACAAATATTCACGTATCATATGTGAATATGTTATGAATATGTAATCAATATGAGTTTTTTTCTGCTTAATACTTCCCTTTTCCAGTCAGTTTATTCCTTAATTGCTTGACCTTACTTGCTGTTAATGCAAGTTTTGGGCAACAGATGACCTCTTGATTCTCGCACCTCGTAATTGTTTCCTTGCACCATAGGTGCGAAGGGTTCGCACCATATGTGCGAAAATTCCCATTCGTACCACTTTGTACCCACCCACTCAAAGGCACACCACGGAATAATCCAATTAGTGGCCTTACTTTCGTGGAGAGAGTGTGCCCTCGAATGACTGCTCAAACTGCATCCGTGCTGCGGCTGCACGGTGCACCCTCATGGTGTTGTGCCTGCTTGGACAAAACCGAGCCACGCCCACCCGCCTGGATCACACCCGGCTCTAAACCAACAAGTTTCCACCGTGGGGTTCTGTGGAAAATGAAATTCGCTTTAAGAGATAATAATTAAATGGAACGGCCATTTTGGTATCGAAGGCAGCTTCCACATCGGAAAATCTTCCATCCAACGCCGCGTATGATTCAGCTGGGTGGGTGTGGCTCGGTTCTGTTCAAGGAGGCACAACACCGTGAGGGTGCACCGTGCAGCCGCAACAAAGATGCAGTTTGAGCAATTATCCAAAGACCTACCCGTCCCACGATAGTAAACCACTAATTGGATTATCGCGTGGTATGCCTTTAAAAGCGCATTCGAAGAACATTGGAATATTGTACTTTTCTTTTCGTTAGACGAATCGACCACGTAGTCTGTACCCTTGCCGAGGAGTGAGAGTGAGTTACTGAAGCGTGCAGAGCCAAAGAAACCAACACGACTCCATCACGCAGCCCTGGCCCGCCCACTACAGACTGATTGCTGGCAGTGACGGTAACAACGGTGGCAACAACGTGGCATGTGAGGCCAGCAATTTACGCGATCGCATAAGATAAGGAAGAGTCTGTACCCTTGCCGAGGAGTGAGAGTGATTCCAACGGAAACGTTGACATGGGGTAACGGATAATATTCAAGATTCTTCAATACCATCCAGCTGGAACAGACTCGAAGGTTCGCTTTCACGCGATGATCCAATACAACAAATGCCATCAGCCTTATTTTTGCTATTTCGGGATTTCTTTTAATTCTCTTCATCGGCGTATCTCTCAGCACTCTGTTTTTATAATTGAGCGCAACAACCCACTCAAGATAATCCTGAAATGTGCCTTTAACTAATGCCTGAAACTATCAACTTACTGTCGTCCCAAACACCTTGAGTATGGACAGTCTAAGAGTCGGTGTAGTGACTTTAAATACGTTAATGAGTATAAATGGATAGCTTTCACCGAAACTATTCCAGATTTACGCGCATCCCAAGCGCTACGGAACATGGAACGATTATTTCTGTGATAGAAAACTTGATTTCGTGTGCCAAAAGTAGATCTTTTAGTTCGTCGATAAAAGCTTTTTCTTTTCTAGTGTTGAAAAAGTGAATTTGTAATAAAATGCCGGTAGATAAAACAGCTACGCAATATACCTCGCGCCACTATTGAGGGAATGCGCAAAACCGGCAGTTTTCTACTATCGATCGACGGCACTGATGCTGAAGTTACACGACTGCAATCCCTGAGGGTGCAACCCAGCGACCGGTTTGTATCTCTTGCACAAAAACCAATAATTCTATCTAGTATTGATCCAATATGCACAAAAACTAATAATTCTATCCAGTATTGATCCAATAACTAATAATTCTATCCAGTATTGATAGTCTATAGGTCCATGAATCATCATAATCTGACTATATGAGGTCTATACGATTAAGATTGGATGGTATTTTAACTATTAGCTGAAACTTATTCTGACACCCATCCCATCGTTGATCTTCTTCTCAGCTTCACATATCCAATTATGCCCTCCTCCAGGGTACACCGGGAGCCGAGGATTCCTCGACAGTGAAGTCGTATTTGACCGGACGAGGGGGGCTCGTCCCTTCGAAGGTCTGCGATAAGCGCTAGAATCTAAACTTTTAATAAGCAAATCAGAAGGGAAGAGTATTTCGCAGCGGATCGGATAAGAACTCGGATGAGGAAATGTGAAGTAAATGTTGTTGCTTCAAGTGAGAATACATAGAAATAGAACATCGCAACTATACATTCTGGTAACAGTTACTGGTATTATAGAATTAATTCAAAAAATGGTGCGGGGGGGGGTCGTATTTGGTACCCATCGAGGGGGAGGGGGGTCGTACTGAAGCCGCTTTCTTCCTCGACATCTGGGAGTGCACTGCCCTTCTCTCTCTTGCACTTCCTGCAGTGGAATCGATCATTTACAATCTTCCGCAGTTTCGGGAGCTATAAAGAAGAAAGCAATTAATATGTAAGGGTACTGAGCAGTAACGAAAAATGCGCATGTTCTGGGCCTTTGATAGTCCACGGAAGCATATGAAGATAAGTGTTAATATATTTATCACAATCAGAAGATCGCCTCTACCTCTACCTGTCCGTATAATGGCTCGTTAGTACCAGTTCACGTGTTTATGCAACTGTAGCAACTTATGAAAGTAGTATACCGCGAGTTTTCCACTTTCATCCAACAGTTTATGAGTATTTATACTGTGACCTGTGTATGGAGAACCACGGCTCATCAGGGAGTGTCGGAGGTTCCTGTGTACGTGACTACGGTGCCAGGGAACCAACGTGGAAGCGTTTGGAGTTGGCTGGCATCGTGATGGGATGGGCCATGCATGAGAGTTCCATCGGCGATCCGTCAGGCAAAGGGTACACTATTCCCTCGGCCGCCTTAAAATAACTGTGAACACGGTATTAACAATAATCAAACGAATATAGTTTATCTGTTTGCACTGTGACCGCGCTCCACAGCATGTGTTATACGGGCTTGGATACAAGGCTTGATACCTTGTTGACAGACCACAATTTCAGGAAGACCAAGGAACTGTGTACCCTTTTACTGTGTTAATATTCTGCGTCTATCCATTCTCGCTCTCCTCCGTACAGTATCGTCTCAGGTATTTATCTTGAAATTTTTGTCTCCACCTTGTTTCCTAGACGCGAGGTGCCACTTTTCGTATATCCTTGAAGATTTTCAAGTGAAGATCAGTTTGAAGATTGATTCAGATTTGAATTCAGCCACACAGTTTCATCATCTCTCCTTTACTCTTCATACCCTTAGTCTGAGAGATCTCATTAATCACTGCAGACTTAGAGGATTGAGATTCTCAGCAGACCAATCACGAACCTCCGAGAATTCTTCCACGGAGGCTTATGCCTGCTTGCACCACCTTCATCAATGATGCACTGGGCCAGAAAACAGGTCAACGATGTGAGTCAAAGGTGAAGATTATAATCCGTTTTTCAGGTGTTTGACCGATTTACACCTTTTTTTGCACGGCGATATCTTCTGATTTGCTTTCATATCCAATAATCGACCGAATAACTCTGCCTGGTACCCTTGATGTCAATTCTCAATAGTTCGTGAGGGTATCATTTCTCACAACCAATCACTGGAAGAGATTGGACACACATAAGGCTGCCTAAGCAATCATAGAATTACAAAAATCGACTGTTATCTACATCGAGTTGACTGGACCATTTATCAACAGCAATGACAGCATGTACATGTTGAAAGCGAGCCTCTGTTTGCAGAGCTAGAGCCGAAATCTGGTAGCAGTGCTGTTGCTCACACATTATCTCATTTCATTATTGAGAGCGCCACCTTCGCCCATAGTAATCCGATTTTCGCATTTGCGCAGTGGCCGGTTTTCGCACAGACCCCGGAAGTTGGAGTTGAACATATATACTTTGTCTGTCTAGAAACGAACAGCTAGAAATACGGGGAAAGGGGGTTTCACCTCGTTCAGTGGGTTTCCTTCAGACAAGCGACCTTAATAATTCCATGTGTTTCCACTGGCACGTTCGGAACATCTGGGCAGAGTTGTACGATTCACCTGGATTTAAGCCTCCTCGCTCTAACTGCTCTTGCACCTCATTTTAGGCCGCGTTCTAACTTTGCGCCAGCAGAGCGTGGCGCTTTTACAGCAGAGAGGTAGACTGGCACAGTGATGCAGAGACGACGCTGGCAACGGGACAGAGTGATGCAAGCGGAGACGCATTCACACGCAGCCCCTCTCCGCCGCCGACACCGCAAGCTCTGAACGCGGGCTATTCCGATCGAGCAAGTTTAACACTTCGACCTTCCCATATCGACGCAATAAATATCATAGCCAAATTACATATTTTTTCATCCCACATTCTTGCCCGACCGTGAACAAATTATGCTTTTTCTCTGAAAAAAAGGGCTCGAAAGCTGACTAGTTCAAGTGAATCGTTACCCTCTTTCACCAAGACGTAGTCGAAATTCGAGTGACAGTGGAGGGGTTCTTGTGAAGGAGTGAAGGGGACAGTTGGGCCATTTCAAAACAAATATCTAGCGTCGGTGTTATGTAAAAAGAAGATCCATCTTTTTTGATTGGCACTGTTATCAATGTCTCTTGCGTCTGTTCTTCCTTCAGGCCCCATGCGCTCTCCTTGCACCTCTTTCCCTCAGTAGGATAGCTTGGCTGTTATTGATGATCCAAAGGGTTTCCCCTAATTTCATTCATTTTTTCGTTTTTAATTACTTGCCAGTCGGATCAGTCGATGACAGCCGCTTTCGTTACTTTTCATAACCCATACTTGGGTGTGTGTCGCCCTGCGCTTTCTTCACACTCCAACGATGGGCAGACCAACAGATAGGGACGCGATCAAACAAGCGCACCAAATTTTTGCTTTACGTCTAAAACGAGTTATCCTCTCACCGCATCTGATTCCTTTTTTTTAGTGTAAAATTACGCCCAATATTGTGCTTTTGAATGATGGCATTGAATAATTATGTAGCGTTACACCACGCTTTCAGATGTCACTTGGCGTAGCAAGTGAATGATACTTTGTTAAACCTCAGATGGATTACGCTACTGTCTTATCTTCGAATCCATCTAACCTTACGATAATATTGCGAACGGCTGTTCATTAACGACACTGTTGGGAGTAATTTTGGCAGTTCTAGCAGATTGTGGAATAATAAAGGGGAATGAATGTCGAGATGATCACTAGTAAAGAGTGAATAAAGAACGGGATAGAACGGTCGAAACCCGGGAAATATGAATTTAAAGACCCTCTCCAACTCGTTCCCTATCGCCTTCCCCTCACCCCTGTGCTTCATAGCTGGGGGTTGAATGGCGGCGAGGGTAAGCTGGCCGCGAATTTCGCCCAGCGCTTGCAGCAACACCTAGACGAATATGAAACAACGTGATAGCAGGGCTGCGGGATCGTGATAACGACCCCCAGGCAGCGCTTTTCTATGGGGGTTTTGCTGCAGGTCATTTATTCTGATCGAAATGTTTGTTCACAGAAATCATGTCTTTCCAGCTCTCTTTTTCACTTTGCCTGGCGGTAGTTTTATTGTAAGTAGATGTGCTGATTTACGCACCAGTGAAAAAGAAAGAAAGGAACTATTCGGCTATTACAACCCCAGGGGTGTATGTCGATTCTATCGTGACCCAGATCGAGATGCCGCGCAGTGCGCCGCGTGCGGCGCACTGCGAGGCATCTCGATCTGGGTCACGATAGAAACGAGGATGTGTACCTTAATGTCAGGATGCCGCACTGCGGAATATCGCAAGCGAAGCAATGCGGACGAGCTAAATTGTTGGGTCCCGAAGCGATTAGAAGTCAACTGCGTATCGCACTCCTAGCATTACGTTGTAATCGTTTTGAGACCCAACTACCGCGACGCGCATAGCTCGCACACACTGTGTCGCACGCCGCTCGCCATCGTGCGGCATCCTGACATTAGGGTACATATCCTAGAAACGAACGTCCCACACCACCCCAGATACCCCGAGATGGTCAAAAAAATAATTTTCGCCGAAACTTTGCCTAGGGGGGTTATTTGGGGTGCTGATCACGAATATGGCATCCGTTTTTGGCGTTCGCGCCAAATTGGTGCAACTGCACCATGTCGGTGCAGCAACTCATTTTCGCCGAAATCGCTGAAACTTTGCTTAGGGGGATTATTTGGGGTGCTGATCACGGGTATGACATCCGTTTTCGGCGCTAGTGTCGTTTAGTTCCATTACAGTGCTGATATGGTAGGGGCACCACACTGTTCCCGCAAGTTTTGCCTAAGCCTTAAGAAGGGAGGGAACCTTCCCTTCCCCTTTAAGGCTTAGGCGAAAATACACACTTGCGTGTGATGATGACTGTACGATAGTATCAATGTAAGACGACAGCGGAAAGATGACGCTCTCCAGCTATTTAAGCACTGTAGCAAAAATGAACATGACTGGCGCAGCCTTGAAAGGCGCTGAGAACGGCGCCCGCGCTAAAAACCGATGTCACGTTCGTGATCAGCACCTCAAACAATCCCCTTAGGCAAAGTTTCAGCGATTTCGGCGGAAGTGAGTTGCTGCACCAACATGGTGCAATTGCAGCAATTTGGCGCGAACGTCAAAAACGGATGTCATATTCGTGATCAGCACCCCAAATAACCCCCCTAGGCAAACTTTCGGCAAAAATTATTTTTTTGACCAACTCAGGATATCTGGGGTTGTAATAGCCGAATAGTTCCGAAAGAAATACTCTGGAATGCCAAAAATGAGTGTTGTGGAACCGACCAATGTACTTTGTCCTTGGATAGAGTTTGAAAATAAGGTGTCTTATCGCACTCCTCGTTCGGGATGACAGCTTATTGCTGTGGGCGTTTGGAGAAGTCTTCGCATGATGGTATCTAACAAAATCCGTCGATATCCTCTATTTTTCTTATATCTCTATATTAGAATTTCTGTGTTATCTTATCATCGCGGTCGTTCTTATGCCTCTGCAGTTATTTAAAGACTCATTCCAGGATTACCTTGAGTGGGATGATGTCGTCAAAATTCAACTCTGACAAGTTGTGACTGCCAGCACAGATACACTCTATGAAAGGCAAAATCTCGTTAATGCTCCATGCGCTATGGATGTTCTTCAGACTTTGTTGTTTCAAAGTAAGAAAATGTTTGTTTAAAATGAAAATGAATGCTGTCGAATCGAAATTTCTTATTTCATTCCCAACACCGAACATGCTGCCATCACTTATTGTGCAGTGGCCAACTAATTGTGTAAGTCTCGGTTTCTATGATCATCACATTGTTGCGACTTGATTCCCTTGCTAATTGACGGTCGACCCAAGTCGATCCCTCCCTATCGATCTCATTGGTCCACCACGTGTGCACCGGCCACGAACCATCTATGAATAGGTTTCACGGATGAGGAAGGTTGTGAGTAAATTTGGCCGGTTTTCGCAATTTAATTTCGGGAGATCATAATCGGCTCGACTGCATCTTTTCCCACAGAATAAGCACCATTCGATTGCTACACTGCTGAAAACATTGAGAATACTTGCGTAACTCATTTTGATGAAAGGCTGACGATTTATATTGCGCGAAATCAAGAAAAGTTGACTCCAAACCACCATTCTTTTGGCTTCAGCCTGCGACTGCTTCAAATACTGAAAGAGGGTTTATGGAAAATGCGCATGACTACTCACTCAGAGGGGTCGCGCTGCACCCATTTTTTGGGTTTTTCTGAATCAAGGCTACTTCAGGAGATAAATCACATTTCTGTGGGGAGGACAATACTTCCACCTATCGCGAGTATGGACGCTCATCGCTTTCTGCGGTTTCATTTGAAGCGATTTGATCAATTGAAAATTTATTAATTCATTCTCACTTCAGCAATATTGAAACCAGAGGCAAAGTGTTCCATCCAATGCTACAACCTCTCCATTTGCAGGACTCACATTTGTGGTCGCCTTCACTGGGACTGGACTAAACAAGAACTGCTTATTTAAAAAATTCCATAATTCTTCGACAACTTGTGGTATTCCAAGGAAAACTGTATTCAGAAAGAGCAATTTTTGTCTGTTTACGGAGCACAATGTGTAAGTTCGTTTATGTTGATGCGCTTCCAGATTTGTATTTAATTTGTGAAGGCGCAAAACCGGCCAGAACTTTCCTTACAACCTAGTAAATGGCAGAGCGGGTATCGTCGCTGTTCGCGTGGCCAATGCGCGATAATTTGACTATTCCGCTTACATCCCTGAGCAGGTAGCCAGTTTCACAACTGCAAGGGTGCAGCTCTAGCGTAGAACTAGAACAAATTGTAAGCGCGACAAACGCGAAGGTAAGGTGGTACCCACCGTTCCAAGATGGCCGACACTCGCCATCGATTTGACCGGCTACATGGGAAAAGAAGAGTGCTATCGATCATGATAAGATAGGTTGGACGAAAAAAGGTAATATGGTTGTTTCGCGAGATAACATCAAATAGAACTTGTTTTAATGCCTACCTCCGGAATGTGTTTCCATCAAAGCCAAAGCGAGAAAGACTGTATCTTCAGGGTTTCAGGAGGGCTTTCTCGGTTTTTCCTTCGCTTTACTTCATTTTTTCTTCACTTCTTTCTTCTTCAACACCCCTTAAAACCACTAAGCGAGATCAAACACGAAATTATCGTGAACTATGTCTCTGACGTCCTTATGGCTGACTGTCAACCCCAGGGCACTCCGTAGTGGGTCAGAAGTGAATAACGCACATACTAATGAGTGCGGGTTTCGGAAGGGCTTTTATCTAGGACAGGGACAAAGTATGATTATCAGGTATACGTGGCCCCACATTGTGCCGGTGAAAGGCTTCATTTGTTCACCTCCTCTCAAGTTCCATCTTGGAAAATGTTTGTGCATCGTTGCAGTGCGTTCGTGTATCTTTGACCAAAATCTTTGCCTTTTTGTTCCCTAACTGTACTACTGCGGTATAAACAAGAACAACTAGTTGGGGCTACAAAAAGAAAATGAAAAAGAGACATGGATGTAGTTTAACGTACAGAATCATTAGATGCGCTTCCTATCTATTGACCATAATTTGGTATAACAGCAAACAGACTGGCTTAAAAATGAAGCACACGCATGATATCGGAGGGTTCTAGCCGCCAAACCTTGATCCAGTTTACAAGCTAAGAGAGTCATGAAGCAGCTTCTTTATGAGTATTGCCAGGACCTAACGATAAGTATGCTGCCTCATTCCCAGTGTATTATAGTCATTCAAATTCCTACTACAGTGAACGATGCAACAGAAATAAGGTGCAAGGATATATGGTGACGGGCGGGTGTAATACCCTGACACAACAGCAACTAGAGGTGGACGCAGAAGCATCTTGCACGTAGTTTAGAATTTTCCAATCTGCTGCTTGAAGTTCTACCATGGGCCAGAGATTAAGGTTGGTCTCACCGTACTGTATTTGAGGCCAGAAGAAAAACTACAGTAGTAGCGTAATATGTGTTGCCTCATCAAGACAGACCCTCAAAAGAAGACTTTATTGTTATAACAATTAACGCTTGTATTCGGGTGAAAGCGGACTGGTCCAATTTTCGCTTGCGACGTTGCTTTCCGGCGCCCTCAGTGCAAGTCGTTTTGAATTCTGCTTAAGGCGCAATGGGCTGGTACCGTGAAGGATCTCCGAAGATTGCAGTTTGGAAGCTTTGAAAGATCGCCTATGTTGTTCCTGTTGCTGTTTCAACAGATAATGCTGTAAACGTCTCGCAGATGAGCTGGCGTCTTCACAGTGCTCCAGAAAGATAGCGGCGAAGGTATGGTCTTGGTTTGAGAATGAAATCTTTGGGAGTAAGTTGCTTACCACATATAATTTGAGGTAGCCATGAAGAAGGCTGATGCATAGGAGAGTTCATGAGGATACAACATACCTAAATGTGTGACACTAGCGCAACGTAAGTTTTTTCCTCAACACGACACGCGCTAAAAGCAATGTGCAGGTGTTGAGCAAGGAGGATCTGATAGACTCTATTGCCTTTATCAGAGCGGTCAAGAGCCGGCTGACCCATAAGGCTCTGAGCCACAGTAGAGAAGTTCGAAGGGGACGTGGCAGAAAACGCTCAATTCAAAAAGGAACGGAAGCGATTTCTTCAGTCGACAGTGAAGTCACATATTGCCACCATGCTTACGTGTTATCAGACGATCACATAATGCAAGCGGTGAGCAAAGAAGAACGGTTTTGGTTTTGGTCTTATTCAAGCACCTTGCGCCTTTCTCAAGCCTTAAAGGCACATTCCAGGATAATTGGGATATCGCATCTCCTGCCGTGGATGGATAGTTCGACCCAAGCCACGTAGGCTGTACCTTTACCGAGGTGTGGATGTCAGTTCCTAGAGCGTACAGAGCCAAAGAATCTAGCGCAGCAGCTCGGCCCCGCCCACCCCAGCCGGGGGTGTTTGCAAGTGTTCCGGTGCTCAGTGTGGGTTCAGGTCACTCAGCAGTGGGTTTACGTCACGAGGCGATTGGTTTACTGCCAATTTCAAGATCTTGGCTAGTAGCTGGTCTACCTATGTCAAAGATAAGAGTAGAAGAGTGAAGGCAGACCCCCGGCTGGGGTGGGCAGGGCCGAGCTGTTGCGCTATATTCTTTGGCTCTGCACGCTTCAGGAACTGACACCCACGCTTCGGTAAAGGTACAGCCAGTGGCTTGAGTCGAACTATCCATCCACGGCAGGAGATGTGATATCCTGATAATCCTGGAATGTGCCTTTAAACAGATCGATCTTTGCCATATACTGATTGATTTGAAAATTTTCAGCGAACATCTAGAGACTTGCTGCTGCCACGGAACTTATCTATACCACCTTGATGGGTGTGGGGCAAAGTTGATAAACCCACCTCGATCCAATCATAGAAAGGGCACTTCAGCCATATGATTGGGAGGTTCTTCGTGGGCATATTTTTGGGCTTTGTGCCTGGATGAATTATTGCTCAATGAAATTCGGATTTTGTAATGCCCTGCAATAGTCGTTAAATCGCTTGAAAGTGAACCTTCAGTTCTCCTACGTAGTTTTACCCACATACTTAACATAACGCTAACAATATGAGGTCCTCAGCAGTTGGTTAAGACGCCCCTTTTTAACCCATTGACGACCGCGCCGTTTTCACTTGTCTGGCGCGTGGGACCGCGCGCCTTTTTCTCACGCTCGCGACATGGTAGGACGCGGCTTTGAAAATGCACTTCTCTTCAAAAAAATTTCCACTCGTCATATTTTCATGTTTAGCTCGTGTAGTTATCCATATTTGAGATATAGGGACTGTAACTGCGCCGAGTTTTGATAATATGCGGACACTACAAATTGTTTTTTCCCGTCTGGAGATATTTGGAGTTATAGTAGCCTTTTGGTGTTTTGTTGTCAGATTAATGATTACAATCCCGAGTATACCCCTTTATTTTGCTAAGGGCACAATGCCAGCATTATTTATGCATTATTGTTTCAATGCGAGCCCAAAATGTGCTCCAAGAACCAGTTACCCACCCATATATTTAAATATAACTCAGCAACTAAAAGCTATTTCTATGAACAACCTTTTTCACAATAATGTATATGTATGATGGGTATATAATATATAAATATTTGCTTAGAATTTTGAAAACAATGCGCGAAAGTAACTGTGACACGACATCGTGTCACACGGTCCCACGCGGCCAACATGGTGTGACACGACGTCGTGTCACACGGTCGTCAATGGGTTAAGCAACTCATGCAATACCGCAGAGCCTTGCAAAATCATGTCTGACTCCGGGAGGGGCCATTTTGGCTTGCGTTGAATAGTTGCAGTTGTTAGGATTGCCACAGTTGCGCAAACAACGCTTGGCATCGTGCCAAGCGTAATTTGTAATCTCGCAATTTGTAAGTCTCTCCAAGCGTGTAACTGAAATTGGATTTTTTTATCATCAACACCCTTTTTAGCTCTTTCGCTTGCTCTTCCTCTCATTGTTTACTTATTTGTTGTTGTTTGTTGCTTCACTTGTTTCATATTATCATGGACGAACAACAAAAGTGTTACGTGACAATAACTGGCAATTACGGTAGTCTGTGGCATCGTCTACTACAGCGTGCAACTCGGAAATCTAATGTGTGAAAGTTACTTGAAGGATGCTGAGTTATGGGCAAAAGCTTCGGTGTCGGACGGGACATGCTAATTAGCATTAGCACATATCACCGGAAAGGATGAAGTGCGGGTGCGAGTTCCGTCCGACATCGAAGCTTTTGCCCATAACTCAGCATCCTTCTAGTAACTTTCACAATGCTAATTAGCACATATCCCCGGAAAGGATGAAGTGCGGGTTCGAGTCCCGTCCGACACCGAAGCTTTTGCCCATAACTCAGCATCTTTCTAGTAACTTTCACAATGCTAATTAGCACATATCCCCGGAAAGGATGAAGTGCGGTTTCGAGTCCCGTCCGACGCCGAAGCTTTTGCCCATAACTCAGCATCCTTCTAGTAACTTTCACAATGCTAATTAGCACATATCCCCGGAAAGGATGAAGTGCGGTTTCGAGTCCCGTCCGACGCCGAAGCTTTTGCCCATAACTCAGCATCCTTCTAGTAACTTTCACAATGCTAATTAGCACATATCCCCGGAAAGGATGAAGTGCGGGTTCGAGTCCCGTCCGACACCGAAGCTTTTGCCCATAACTCAGCATCTTTCTAGTAACTTTCACAATGCTAATTAGCACATATCCCCGGAAAGGATGAAGTGCGGTTTCGAGTCCCGTCCGACGCCGAAGCTTTTGCCCATAACTCAGCATCCTTCTAGTAACTTTCACAATGCTAATTAGCACATATCCCCGGAAAGGATGAAGTGCGGTTTCGAGTCCCGTCCGACGCCGAAGCTTTTGCCCATAACTCAGCATCCTTCTAGTAACTTTCGCATCGCGAGCTGCGGCGATAAACAGCAGTTATCTAAAATCAAAAATATCAAAATCTAATGTGTGAGTTCGTAATGATGCGGGGGGGATGGCGACTGAAGACCACAACATTGTCTTTCCCAACGGGTGTGTGCCATTAGGACGAGAAAATTCGCATGGCAGCGTCTGACGCGCGACGAAGTGATGCGAGATAGGAACGGCGTACTAGTTGAGTCCTGAAGAGTTATGCCCAAAGCACCATCATCAAAACTCATTGCGAAAGACGAATTTTTAGTCCTATCGGCAAAAGCCTGCTCTTCAATCCGAGTTTCCTCACCAATGGCGCGTTCTCAAGCCGAATCGTTTTCAAACTAGCATTTCATTGAATTTTTTTCACCTTTCCCATTCCAGTACCTTAAAAGTGGCCGTATCATCTTCCGCTGCGCGTAAATAACCTCAGGGTGGACGATAAGATCACCCGTTTTTCAGGAACCATGAAGATGCGGAAGCCTACCCCTTTCGGAACCATTGGCCATACAATCTCTATGCCAAGGAGAAGCATACACTGTAAGTCGTAATGTTTCGATGGCACGTGAACTATGCAAAACTTTGCACAGTAGAAACAAATATGTAACTTACTCCTTCTGATCAAACTCGTCAGGCCGCAATCAAATGCCAAATCATCCCGAAATTCTGCTCAAGTATTACGATTTGATATATAAAGATGCCTTTAGAGACACAATGGGGCTGGCCAACACTCGAGCTGCCTCAGCTCAAGTATAACAGTCCATGTTTTCTCTCTCGAGGAGCGTGTGGTCAACGGTGTCGTACAGCAGCACAAATGCAACTACAACAGACATCGCTAACAGTATTGTAACGGATCAAATTTGTATCGACACCATTCAAGCCTGTCATGACTGTTCGTGATCGGTGAGCGGATGCTTACTTCGAGGATAATGTATCATCGGTTAGCCCCACAGGGGTTCAAGTAGCACTGCGATCTGAACGGGGAATTTTGCGTAGGGTGCATCCTATTACGTTCTTTATATGGCTGACCTGTTTCCCCAAATAGAGGGTGGGGTCATAGACTGAGCTACTTCTCGGCTGAGATACCTTTTCATGAAGTAGTTGCTCTCAAATTATTAAAAAAACGAGTTTATAAACGTCGACAATTATGGTTAAGGTCCAAAACCACATATAATTTTGACCGCTACTGTACGTATGACAATTGTGGTGTTGTTCTATAACAGTAGCCTAATGAACTAATGCCACGGTAACTTGTAGAATACTTCAACACTTTTGAGTTCTGATCCTCGCAACAACAGTGCCGTAGTAATAACAAATCAGAAGATGGCCACGACTGTAAGATGTCACAAGAAGAGCAGTAGAGTGCTGATGATGTTGATGGACTGGGGATCCACGGGAACTAAAAAAGAAACAAAATGGTATTAGACAAACCATCCCGGTGACGGAACGTGAATAAAAGCCACACTATGAATTCTCTTCATTTTCCTCTCTGTTCCCTGAGTCGACGATTCAATATTAAGTTTCTGAAGAGGAGAAGAAGACATGGGCTGAAGCAGAGAACACATGCAGAAGTGAAGGAGGACATTTGTCACCTATTCTGTGGGCGGAGTAGGATAAAATTATCTATGGCAAGCATTGTTTTCCTGATTACTTGTCTGTAGTAAGTCATGTGGATGAGGCAAATCAGAAAAGCTAGCACGCCGCTTGAAAAATTAGTGAAGTTATGTAGAACATGTTCAGCACTAAACACCAAAAATGTATGTCGCTAGAGTATGTTATAGCAGTTACGTTTGTTGTTCGTACATAATTAACCAAAGTGTGATTAGTTTCGATGGTTCTTTCCCTCTTACGTCGAGCCTCCGTCGTTCTTGGAGACAAAGCCTATCCTTGCACTGCTCTTTGGTATCCCTTTTCATCAGCCTGTCTGTTCAGAGCCGTGATTCGAGGCAGCCCGGTAGTCCATGGGTCCAATTTCGTACAGGAATATTGTCATCGGAGCATGAGTACGATGCACTAATCCGGATTCCGAATCCTTGAGCCATTTTCATCATTTCACCATCCTAGCGACGACTTTGTGCCTGATTAACTACAAACATATGGGTGCTCTTGTCATCTTCACTGGTCTTCGAGGTTACAGACTCTACACATACATCACTTCTCATTGCTCAACTCTGGAGATCAAATTTTTGGCCTTTCATTCCGAAATATAAACACTGAGAGATGGCTTTTTGCCCCTTTTCCAAATACATAAATTGCTTTCTCTTGCAGTGGAGCGAAGCCTCATATTCGGGGAGTGAATTTCGCCTCATACCCAAAAGTTTGATATCCCCTTAGAATATATTTGCTTACCAATGGCGGCACTTTGATCACTTTTCGTCAGGAAATGGCATTTTTTGGTAAAAACTTGCTACATGCTTTTTTATAAATCATTTCTTATGGATTTCCACAGCTTGATTCTTTTTCGTTACATTGGTATAGCACCGCGATAAAACTGTGTCATTGTCGCATTGTCGAGGCGTGAAAACCACCAACCCATTTTTGTGCCTCCTCAAGTTTTCAAAACTGCGTGGAAGCTATCCTGTATCACGGCGATCCGAGAGGGTGGTTTTGAAAGTGCTATGTAGGCTGGTTACGCTGGCAGTAGAAGGAATTCTCGTCCAAGCTGCATGAGTGTTTACTTGACAGTATTTGCATCAGGCTGCAGAACGCAGTATGTGAGTTGATGGATTTGCGCTTGTTACTCGCTGCTTTCTTTCTTTTCACACTGCTTCCCTTTCATTTTATTTGATCAAAATCCTCTTCTTCCTGATTACCCTGATGCACATCAATAATTTAGCTAATATACTCGCAACTTGCTGCGTGTGGCTTTGTTACCACAGATCTATATTGGTCAGGTAATCACAATATGACACTGGAAGCTCCTTTCTGAACCAGAGTAGATGAATGACAGGGATTAAGATAATGCATGCAGGAATTTGTAGCACTCAATTTATGACCTTCAGCTCGTCCTCAAAAATACATTAGACAATGTATGCATTTCCCTGGCTTCAACTCTTGCCTGATCTCTCCAATAGTGTCATTAAAGTTGAAACCCTTGTTTTTAAAGCAGTTGAGTTGACGCCTTCAGCACACACTACGACGTGCGCACACAGTGATGTTGTGCCGAGTGGCTTTAATCAAAATGAACTGATTGACTCGATATGACTTTTGAGGTGTTTCAATTTAATCCGGTCACTTCCTGATCTCACGCCACAGCAATGATGGGATAATGCCTGACTTTTACGAGTGATGTGAGGGGAGGTAAGAGGGCATCAGTGGTGAGAAGAAAGCGATAGCAGATAATGGCTGGTAAGGACGTCGAAAGTCAAATGCCATCAAGCTCACTGCCATCAAGCTTAACCATTGTCATCGACAACACTCTGCCACCACATTGGTAGATCGTTGATTTCCTCCTGCCAGAACTCTGGGTTCTGAGAGTCGAAGAAAACAGCAATCGCCTTCCCAAGCAAGTCATAATCAACGAACTTTCTCTCTGCCAGGAAGGATTTGAGAAGATGGGAAAGGTAATATTCAAAAGGGGCAATGTCTGGAGTTTATGGCGGATGGGGCAGGAAATCCCAGCCGAGCTCCTGTAGCTTGGCCTGGGTACTCTTCGGGTAGCGACGTGGGAGCGTGACTTCGGACCATCTCCGGTGCTTTTCTCGACAGAGATGGTGAGCTGGTAAATTTGGCGGGTGTGTACGGTGTCTGGCCTTGTACCAGCACCTCGTGGAAAAGCATTCCTTCCGCGTCCCAGAAGCAGCACAGTCCTGAGCGTGGTTTGTCTTCCATGTCTATCTCACCATTGCAGAAGCTGATGAACCAGCGGCATACGCACTCATAGCTCACACATCCCTTGCCCAATGCAGCCGTGATGGAGTCGCGAGCTTCCGTCGCTTTGGTGCCGCGAGACCACTCATAGTATATGACACCTCGTGTTTGGCGGGTATCGACTACGGGCATTGTAGCTTCCTCCACGGAATCTGGCGGGTCAATATATACTTTGTCAGTAAGATTGGAGAACTCTCTACCATATTCCTGAATAGCACAGATTCGTCTCAAAGTAAACAGGAGTTGTTGATGTTTTTGGAAATATCCTACAAGTTTTTTGATACAATCTAATACATATTAATATTGGAGAACGAAGAGGTGTGATAAAGGAGTGCCCTATAACACCTACCAGCTGAGCTATCGCAGATCACTGCGCGTTCTGGAATAGTGATTTTCGAACAATCTATCTGACCAGCTAATATCAAAAAAAGCTCATATCACAGAGTTCCAACGGTGATAAGAGCAGTACTGAGGCTAACTTATATGAATCGTCCACGGAATCCCGTTATTCTAACTCCCTTTAGAATCATCGAATTAGATAAAATACTTCAAGAATAACACAAAGAGATAGAAAAATCCTTTTGTCCTGAATAAAAATTTGAAAATATGAAGGCGATGCAGCTCGTTTGAAATTATGAGCAGGATTATGTAGCAGTTACTAATGAGCTCATAGGCATGTCTTCTTGGCATGTCGTAAGATGTAAATTCAACCGGCTCTATCTGATTTGCTCACTTTGTGTTTTCATCGCAAATTCCCACTCTGTCTTTGAATATACGGGCACCAGACAAGGCACATATTTAAAACTGTTTCACGATAAACTCCATGTTATGCTGGTTACCGTTATTAAACCATTTTGTGAATAGACTGAAATTCGCTATCATTGATTCATTCTAGAGACAAAATGTGCTGCTGGCCATGGATTCTGTGAATTGCTCTTAACATTTTTTATATTGAGCGAATATAGGGTGTTACTTGTGCCTTAGCCTAGTGCCAAACTATGTTTGGAGCGAAAATTTGTCATGCTAAGCGATACTATTACCGGAGCTTTACGCAGTTCAAATCCGGCTCGCAGAAGTAGATTGACTGTGAAAGAGTGGCGCATGATAATGAATGCTGAGCGATGGTAGAAGATGTTATGTTTTCCTGGCACCTATGATGAAAGAGTCATCAGAGTTTCTTCAGATTTCGCTCCAACGCTCGTACTTTACATTACGACTAATCAAAAAGCTCGTGTGGGCGCTCGCATTGCACTCGCTGGTTGTCAACAGAGTAAGAATGTCTTGTTATGGAAACACTCCCTTTAATGATCCCATGAAATAACTGAAGACATGGTGAGTCATTTCTATGCTCTGAATTTGTATACAAATGCTAAATAATCCGAATAATAAATGTTGTCTCAACGGTTCAATAACTGTAGTGTTAGTGCAGTGGCTCTCATCTCTCCTAATAACCGCCAATCTCGGAAAAGTGACCTGGTAAAACTGCGAATACGCTTCTCGTCCACAAAACATTGTCTTGTGCTAAATTTAGCTATAAACGTGAGGATTGGGATTGTAGCCGTATTCAAACGAAGGAAAATATGCTCACATTGCTGTGCGTTATGGTGGAAGAGAAGACTGGGTTTTCAAAGCGCAGCGCATTTACAGTGAACTACCTGACCATAAACGTTGTGTAGAAACCAGGTTCAAGATGCAGTGAGCTTCTTCAGACCATACTAGAGATCGATTGTTATTTTTGCTGTGAACGTCATCCGATTAACAACACTCTTCGCCCATTGTGGGTGGGTTTTACTTCATTTTAAGTGTGTTCGAGATAGCTTGGACATTGGTCATTTCGACCGATTTGTTTGATCTCAAGGATACGTTGTATTTGAATTATAAAGTTTGGTTGTAAGGACCGCCAACTGTGCCGAAGCCTATTTCATGACCTTAAAAAGCTCATCCCTGACCTCTCCGCCCATCAAGGACGGAGCTCAACAAGGTCCATGTGTGCTCTTCACTTGTTGTCCCATGCCCCACCCATCCCAAACTTGTCCCCATCTCCACAGGTCGTTTTTCATATTATACTACAATTTCGTTACAGACGGATGGAGGAGCGTACGTACAGACAGATGGATCTTTTTATATATAACAGGGATTCTTCATAATATGACAGATCATCTTTTTTGCCTTCAGACTTGTTTAATAGAAGTGGTATTCCGTACTCATTCTGCAAGAAATTTATTGGCCACAAATCGTGATCAAAAGGTGATTTCGCTCCCTCCTGAGGCATTGGTCTTGTACTGAACAGGGTCTCTTTCCTTAATTACCGTGGCCGATTCATAGTGAGTGAATTTAGGTTTCCCATCTGATTTGTACAGTGAGTGCTTCACCGTTTGATCAGAAACTCAAAAAATCTTGCTTGTCAGGGCGTCTAAGGTTTTATATCGCCATCCATTTCCTTGATTGGGAACTAGTTGTTCTACCATCGGATCTCTTCTGGCAACTCGGAGGCATTCGGTCAGAACACTCACGCGCAAAGTAATTGTTGGCGGGGTATCACTCGTAATCGACTTGGGTGTGCCTCGCGTCCCGAAAAACCGCAGTATCTTGAAGAAGTTCGTAGTACAAAGGTCCGTAACTGCATTAAAATGTATAAGACTAGTCGACACGCATGTAATTGCACAATCATAACTTTTCTTCACTAAAGTCCAATCCATATACCAGTTTTTCGGAGAGCTAATGAGGTACCGAGTTCATCTCACCGAAAATTCTTTTATATAGTCCATCTCCCGAAAACTGATTGGGCGTGTCCTTCGAACTTGGGTGAATGGCGAGAGTGAGAGTACGTGGCGATAGTGAGAGAGTGTGGCGGAGTGAGAGAATGGAGAAGTTTGATACACGTTTACACAGGTCCGTAGGACACGCCTACTCAGTTTTTGGGAATTGGACTGTACATAGTTTCTGTAGGGATAATCCTTGCAAGTTGCACAGTCGGCAACACTGAGTTGAGATACGTGACCGAAGGGATCTTGAGTGTTTCGGCGGGTGTCTCCCTTTTCCCTTCCACGATTGGGCAAAAATAGTTTCCAGTGAGATACCTCCTTTCATTTAGGCAACCCGCTAAGTCGCTCAGTCGCATTATCGTCCTAAACGCATATGAATCATGATCTAACTAATTCAGTCAGGTAGTACCCAAGACTGGATACTACGTGTCCGAACCAGTTAGATCGTGATCAAACGCCGAATCACCTTCATGCTCCTGCTGGTATAAGATCGAGCTTATCATTTGATATATAAATACGTCTTCACCAACGCACGAACCATTCTCATTGGATTCACTCGGTACGTTCAAACTTGCATTACGTCGTATTCTACACACTATTAGTAGTTTCTAATATACGTTAACCATAATGAGTGATGACAGCGATGCACTTAAGCTTTCGTGCAGTTTGTTTTCATCTCTCTGGTTGCTATCGATTCCTGCGAAGGTTTGAGGGAGTAAATGCTCACCACAGGCACCACCTATGGAGAAAAATGTAGTCGTCGCAGTCAATTATTGATACAGTCGCAGGGATCTGCGCAGTGAGGACCAGCGTGCTCTAAGCGTGAAGAAATCTAACCTTCTGTGTTTTCGGTTTTCGAGAAAGTTAAACAGGTTGAGGTAGTATCGCAACCCCATTGCGCTCATCCTGCGATTCTTTCCTTGCTTGAGTTTCAAAGGAAAGGGAACTTTCTGCTCGTTACTGAGGCTTGAAAGCACACCAGGCGATAATCAAATTAGTCGTTTATCCTCATCCTGGGATAACTGCGCAGACTACACCATTGTTGTAGGGTCACAGCGCAACTTTACGGCGCTATGCCTCTTTGAACTTCGCCAAACCGCCCACACAACAAAATCACATCTGGCACTGGGCGAGACATTTTCCAATATGGTGTTTAAGTCGCGAAGGAAACTTGCAAATCATCATGTTAAGTTGAGATAGGAAACTAATCCTAATAATGAAGGTAACATTAGCAAGTCGATACAAGTGATACTGTTGAAAGTCGGTTTTATACCACCTAGCAAACACACGTTCCTGTGCTGCAGCACTTGAACTAGTGACGGTGCTCATGGGCTATCATTTCTGGTGTTTCTAGGTTTTTCGTTCACAAGACGGATTCCGCAGGCCGTAAATCGCTTACCACCGTAACCCCGTTTAAAGGACGTAAACGCGTCCTTTAAAGAGGCGACGCGCCCTTTAAAGAACTTGAAACTGGCGCGGTCCTTTAAACAAGGTGGAGAAAGTTTCCATCGACGTCGAAGCTCCTTTCCCTCCCAAGGCTTAGGCTAAAATTCATATCCCCTGCTCCTACATGAGAAAGCATCTGCCCAAGCATATGTCTCATCCGCTTCAGCCTGAGCCCGGGGAGGGAAAGGAGCTTCGACGTGGATGGAAACTTCTTCCACCTTGTTTAAAGGACCGCGCCAGTTTCGAGTTCTTAAAAGGGCGCGTCGCCTCTCTAAAGGACGCGTTTACGTCCTTTAAACGGGCTTACGGTGGTGAGCGATTTACGGCCTGCGGAATCCGTCTTGTTTTTCGTTCCTTTTGTCTCATGTGGTAAGTGAGTCATAACCTCTGGCTTCGGAAATTGGTGCGTGCCTTTGCGAGCAAAAGTATGTGTCACACGGTGTGACGTATCGGTGTGACTCACACCGATACGTCAGTGATGTTTAGTCGCTCAACATTCAAAGGGTGTCCTTCATTGCGATAGTATTCAAGTGGATATTTGTAACGAGAGGCAAGAGAGCGATCTGTAGCGCACATATTCGCTCTCGAGCTGCTCTAGTGAAGATATGCCACATAACACCAGGAAAAATTCCGTCGCGTGTAGTGTGAGTGGAGTGGGCACCACAAACGTACAATTTTCTTATTCGAAACTTCAATCATCTGCATAAAGTTCTGAACTCATTCAGAACTTTGATGCACAGCTTCTCCATTCAGAGTCCTACTTCGCGATAAACTATGAATCTCGCCCTGACATCGAGGTAAAAACGCAGATTTCCTCGTCACCCAGCACCGTGGCTATCCCACGGCACAGTGCACTAGCCTTCTCACACTTCTACAGCGTGGTGTGCACAGAATTGTGGGCTAGCCAACTGGCGTCTCTTCATGCACTCACAACTATCCTTGAGCTCAACTACTTTAGGCTGCGTCATAACCAACTGAGTGGGATTTTTGGAATTTCTAGCGTCAAGAAAAATATACGTATGGATCGGAAATATAGAATCCCAAATCGGAGATTATCCGACAAGGCAGTCCGCTTTTCGGCGGGTTGGCTTATCGAATAATCTGCGACTCGGAATTCTGGAGATTCGCGTCAAGAATGAGATACATGTCGATTGGTAAAATTAGAGCATCAGATTGTCCGCGAGTCGGGATTTTGAGAGGTATGGACGAATCCGCCATTTTGTATATTTGCCACTATGGTGATAGGTTGACGTCTAGGTGGGTGGCACCGCCAAAAATCCAAAATTGCGGTAATCCGGTGCGAGGATACGCCTAAATTCAGTTACGTATGAATGCAGCCATCTTACTAGCAGTTGAAACGTTTCGTTGTTATCTCTCACTTATATAAATGAGAGACGGTAAGGGACAAATGTGCTGAGGCGTAGCACGCTACGAAAACGCACCTATGCATTCGCATAGCATCCTACTTTATATAATCGGCTAAGTGTGTCTGTTGGTGTGTGTATGTGTGTATGTGTGTTTGTGTGTTTGTCTGTTTGACCGGAAATTCATATCTCGCGTCGCAGCAAAGATAGGATCCTGAATTTTAGATATGATATAGTTGGTGGTAAGGGGATCCTAGCGGTGGTGAACCAAAAGTGATAGCAGCTGATCAAGGCTGATAAGGAGCCTCAAAAGGCTAATGTCGCCAAATCCATTTCGCCTTTCGGGTCGATCCTAGAGCGCCCATACTCATAGGTGTTTTGAGGGGTGGGACGGGCACATTAAATGTGGGTGATTCGAATTGATAGCGCTTGATAAGATTCGATGAGGAGCGGTAAAAGGCGGATGTCGCCAAATTCCTTTCTCCTTTCGGATTGATACTAGACTGCCGGCACTCAGGTGTTTTGAAGGGTGGGACGGGCACATCAATGGTGGGTGATCCAAATCGATAACACTTGATAAGATTCTATGAGGAACCTCGAAATGCGAATGTCGCCAAATTCGTTCTCCCATTTAGGTTGATCCTAGAACGCCGACACTCATAGGCGTTTTGAGGGGTGGGTCGGGCACATCAACGGTGGATGATCTAAACTGATAACGGTTGATAAGATTCAATAAGGAGCGTCGAAATGCTGATGTCGCCAAATCCGTTTCGCTCTCCCGGCTAACAGTGAATGTTCACACTCAGAGGTATTACAGGGTACGGCGACCTTAATGACGACTTTTCGAAACTGATAACGGCTTACATGGAGTGATAAGAACCAAAAGGAAATGGGGAAGGGTAAAATCCGGTACACTACTCACACTATGTACTGTACAGTAATTGCTGCAGAAATTGCTACTGATGCCCAGTACCGTTGAGTGAACATATTTTGTTTGTTCTGATATCTGCTGACGATGTATCAACCGCTAAAACGCCTAGCGCTCCAAATAATGGTGCATGACTTATGATACTGCGATTTACGTGGATGATCAAGACACGATCTAGAATTGTGATAGCAAAGCAGGCGGTTCATTCTCTCACACGGTGCCAGCAACAGGGGTGGAGTGCAAGTGTTCCGATTTGTGAGGTCAGGTCAGGCAGGTTGCGCGGCTGATTGCAATCAGGTAAAGACAGGTAAAAACACGCTGTCAAAGCTTCTCCCCTAAAAAGGTAGGCAAATCTGGGAGAGCCCAGACGGCAGGACACGCCACCATTCGGACAATTCGCGAAGGGCGGTAACCCAGTTCGGTGCCGACCTCTAGAAATCGGAACACTTGCAACACACCCCCAGCAACAGTACTGGGTATCGACCGCTAGATTATGTGAAATTCCAAATAGTGCATGTTCACAGAAACGATAAGCATCGATGACCGGCATACGGATCTACCAATTATATGTAGAAAGTAGATGCTCAGCAAAAAGGCAAAATTGACCATTTCCCCATTACATATTTCTATTGAGGAGAATAAATCATGAATAATTCGCACAATAATGTGCGATAGCCCAACTGGTGAATACATAACCGCTTTTCGAGAACCTTTATTCGATCTTCCACGGATGAAAAGAAACACTGATGGAATAATTATCTTTCTAAAATCTTCTAAGGTATGAAACAACTCTAGAGCCTGTTATCTCATCGGGCAAGGATTTGCGCATATTGCAAGGTAAGGAAATCCATATGTTGGCTCATATGGGGTGTAGCCAAAATCGTTGCTTAGCGTTCGACATTTGTGTAGACAGGGGTCCTTGTATCGCATTTGATGTGGTGCGCCAACAATAGATATAGTGGTCTTGAGCGGCTTTTTAAGCTCTCCATAGAACTTGATCCCCTGTTCTTGCTCACCCTTCAGTGACAGTTGGGAATCCACTTGCCACGCTTTCATAAGGAACAAAGTTTACAGATAAGCTCATTATGCTACGCTTTATACTGACAAGTTCTTGCCCTTGTCCCAGTCGTTGCTGAAGGACACGCAGAACGTCTTAACAAATCTCGTCCACTGCACCGGCTGAAGGTCTTGACGCCAGTAAACCTCGAGTCTCATCCTTCGCTTTTACACCGTGGACGTCGACGGGGGTCAGAAGTATGTAAGCAGACTCTGAAGATTAAACGCTTTCAGACTCAATAATGAAAACATAGCTAAGATCTGCCAACCGATAGCTCGGCGAGTGAATAATCGCGAAGGAAAGAGAAAGAAAAAGAAAGAAATAAGTAAATTAAGCTTCCAACCATTTGACGCTCTTAGCGGCAATAGATTAATCTGAAGAGAAGAAAAGCCTAAATGGCATCAACACCGAATGCTGTCAGAAATATGCGGTGATACCCCTACTTACTTACTTGGACTTAGTTCCTCCCGTGCCGAGGGCACACCAGGCGACGAACTCTCTCCATTGTTGGCGATCCTGTGGATCGCCAACAATAGAGATCCTGCTTTCTTCGTTTTCGTCCCTAGAAACATTCATGACTCGGACATTATTATCAGACGTTCGTCTTCACCTGTCTCGGGGACGGCCTCGTGGTAGTTTGGCGCTTCGTGGATTCCAATACATGGCCTCTCGCGCAATTCGATGCGATGGCATACGTAGGATATGGCCAGCCAGTCAGGGCCTACACCGTGCCACAATCACGTGGAGGCAACTCACACCGCATCGACGTAGCACTTCTTCGTTCGTGACGTGGTCCGTATACCGTATCTTCATGATCCGTCGTAGAAACCTATGGTGGTGGGCATTTGTTTTCTTGCTCAGGGTAGCTAAAACCTTCCGAGTTTCACTTGCATAGATTGCTGTGGGAACCACAATGGACAAGTGTAACTGCAGCTTGATGCTTCGTGAGGCAGACGGCATCGCCCAAATCGGCTGTAGGCGTTGAAATACTGCTGCTGCTTTTGCGATTCTTAAATGTACGTCCACCTCGGCGTCACCAGTACGTGTTACCGTACTCTCCAGTAGGTGAACTTGTCAACAACTTCGAGCGGTGCGTCATCAGCCACGATGTTCGCTTGGGTAGTGTGGGATCCGATCTGTATGACCTTCAATTTCTGCGCACTAATACGGAAGCCATTTTCAATCGACTCTTTGCTCGGGCTTGAAATCATGTGTCGTGTCTTGTCAATATCCTCTGCAAGAAGGATTATGTCATCTGCAAAGCCCATGTCCGTGAGACGATCTCTGCCAGTCCACTTGATGCCTATTACATTTCCAATTTCATCACCCTTTTCATGACAAAGTTTATGCAGACATCGAGTAGGATCGGTGAAAGAATACATCCTTGTCGTACTCCCATAGCGATTTCGAACAAAGCCGTACAGCCAGCATTCGTCCACACGCAACAAGACGAGTTGCGATACATTCTCGAAGATCCTGATGAAAGGCTAGGGTACACCGTACATGTTGTCTCAGTGTTGTCCATAGTAATTCGCGATGTATGCTGTCAAATGCCTTTTTGAAATCCAGGAAGTTCATGAGCAGTGACTAGCGGTATTCCACACATTGTTCTATGATGCTGCGAAGGGTGAAGATTTGTTCGCAGCACAATCTTCCATTTCGAGAACCCGCCTGTTCTTCTCTGAGCCTTTCATCGATGGCGCTCCTTGACCTCCGTAATAGTATTATACTTAGCAGAATACTCTCCCTGGCGGACAGCAACGTAACGCCCTTCCAGTTTCCACATTCTGTCAGATTGCCGTTCGTGGGGAGTTTGACAATGACTGCTCTCCTTCAATGCTCAGGGCCCGTACGTCAGTAGTGGTCAAAAAGAGTTGTTAGTCGCTCTGCCATGGGCCTGCCTCCTCCTTTTAACAGTTGCGCAGACACTTCGTCTATCCCTGGAGCTTTCCTATTCTTGAGGCATTTGACAGCTTGCATAGTTTCATCAACCGTCACTGAACCGATATCAACATTCAGCTCTTCCATCAAGTCAGCTTCTTTGGAGCAATAGGTTTCCACGGACTCGGTTGGAGGAGGACGTCGTGAAAATGTCCAAGCCATCTTTCATTCCGTTCGTTATCGCTCAGGAGTAAATTGACACATTCGAATTGCTCGATCTTCCTGTGGGCTCATTTACAATACGAAACAGGGTCCTTGCGTCCCCATAATCTGCAGCTCGTTGGACCTCGACTCATTTTCGTATAAGCCAATCTTTCTTGTCGCGACGACATGACTTCTTGACTATTCTGTCTAGCTCACAGTATTTCCGGCTCGCTTCATCCTATTCTTCGACAGTTCTGGCTTGTTCCTTCAGAGGCTTCATGCGTCTTCTCTCGTCTTTTTTGCCATGTCCCATCTTGAATCCAGTTCTCTCCGGTTACTCCGTCTTTGACCGACTATTTTCTCAGCTCACGCCCGAATAATTTCTTTGAAGTCTGTCCATTCTCTTCGAGACTTTCCAGACGTTCAGTAGGCTGAATCGATTTTGTAGCTTCAACTTGAATGCAGCAGTGAGTGTCGGGTCTCTCAGTTTTTCCACAGCAAATGCTCGAACCGTGGCAGTCTTCCTCCGTTACTTCAGCTTGATTTTGACTTCAGCCTTACTAAGTAGTGATTCGGACCAATGTCTGCACCACGATATACAGGAGCGTCTTGAAGAGACGTCCTCCATTTGCGGCTGATGCAGACGTTCAAGGTAAGCTCCACGTTTTCTGTGTACCCTTTTGAGCTGAAATTGAGCGTCCCCGAAGCAGAGCTAATTGTGGTCGCAAAAAGAAGCCAATCGTTCACGATATATTGAAGCAGATGGAGAACGCAAACGGGCCAATCGCTTTCTCGAGTCATATCGGTCGCCGCTCATCTGTGCACAGAAATTTCCGAGAATTATCTTGATATGCCTCCGGGCTCGTCTAGTGTCCCTTGAAGCTGTTCGTAAAACCGTTTTTCATCTAATCGTCAGTATGCTCCGCAGGTGACTTGAATGATCGTAATGCGCGGGTGCCTGCTCATAAAACGCGCCAACGTTTTCTTAACACTTACGGGCTTCCATCCGATGAGTGCGTTCGTTGATTCTTTATTGAGGAAGTCCAACACCTCTCTCATGCTTTTTCTTGTGGCAAGAAAGTAAGGTAGTTCTATCGTCACTCGACATACGACCACTGCTCAACCAGCAAACTTCGCTGACTCCACTATGTCCATCCGGTGGTTGTCAAACTTTCGAAGTAGCTGTGCAAGATTTCCAGTCCGATTCAACGTGCGAACATTCCAGGTGCTACGATGCTTTATTTTTGGGTGAGAAAACGAACTTACGAGGAAGGTCTTCCAACTCATGACGCGCTTGAAGGCAAAAAGTTAAGGCAAAAATTGCAAAACTTGGGCAATGCCGGGATTTGAACCACCAACCCAGCGCTTCATCCGTTTCAGAGCCCATCTTGGTATCCAGCAGGCCATCTGGTCGCCACAGCGGTCGTATATCGGGGAACCGTTATGAAACTGATGCGCACTTTCAGTACATGGTGGAGATAGAATTTTATTTTTCTTCCGTATTTGACTTTGTTTTGGATGTGAAATATGTAGAAGAACACCTTTGCATCTGCACATGATCAAAGTTACAAGGAACCTCAGCAAGTTTGGTGATCCAATCCTTTTTGACACCCGCACCACAGACGTCAGCGAAAGTTTCGCGCCAAGAGACTGCCATATTCATACTCCATGCATCGAATTACCACTGTTGCAAGTTCAGCCTAATCGGAATGATCACGGAAAATCACCTTTTCTACCTCATCAAAGTGAGTGATGATGGGGAGGATTTGGGAAGAGTGCCCAGCTTCGAATCAGACTTTGAATCAGGAGAAAAAGCGCTATCACATCGGTCTCATGGTGTAGTCTTTGACACTGTTCCTTTTTCGGAATTCATCATTGTACAATGTCTTTTGAAGACTTACGATTGATAGATTGACGAATGATAGATCTGCTATGAAGAAGATGCAAGTTAAAGAGAAAGAAAGAAAGAAGAAGGAAGGAAAGAAAGAAAGAAAGAAAGAAAGAAAGAAAGAAGGAAAGAAAGAAAGAAAGAAAGAAAGAAAGAAAGAAAGAAAGAAAGAAAGAAAGAAAGAAAGAAAGAAAGAAAGAAAGAAAGAAAGAAAGAAAGAAAGAAAGAAAGAAAGAAAGAAAGAAAGAAAGAAAGAAAGAAAGAAAGAAAGAAAGAAAGAAAGAAAGAAAGAAAGAAAGAAAGAAAGAAAGAAAGAAAGAAAGAAAGAAAGAAAGAAAGAAAGAAAGAAAGAAAGAAAGAAAGAAAGAAAGAAAGAAAGAAAGAAAGAAAGAAAGAAAGAAAGAAAGAAAGAAAGAAAGAAAGAAAGAAAGAAAGAAAGAAAGAAAGAAAGAAAGAAAGAAAGAAAGAAAGAAAGAAAGAAAGAAAGAAAGAAAGAAAGAAAGAAAGAAAGAAAGAAAGAAAGAAAGAAAGAAAGAAAGAAAGAAAGAAAGAAAGAAAGAAAGAAAGAAAGAAAGAAAGAAAGAAAGAAAGAAAGAAAGAAAGAAAGAAAGAAAGAAAGAAAGAAAGAGATCGACGTTCTCTTCTCCTTTGTTTTTCCTTTATTTCCTTATTCATACGACTAACTTAATCATTATTTCAGCTGGAGATGGCAATCCGTGTTTTGCTGATTGCCTTTTCCGTAGTGCTTGTGGTGACTGCTGATAATGTTGCTAGTCGCGAATCCTCCGCTTCCGATGGAAGATCCAACGTTAGACCAGTTTTCGAAGCAGTATACCGTGAGGGCTGGTTTATTTTCCGTGAAAGGAAAATGGCTTACAAGGTGAGGGCACATCGATACTCCTTAGCGTTATCCTTCCCGAGTGGAGAGAGGACAGAAAGATTATACAAATAAATTTGCCACTTTCCAATGGGAGTAGAAGCCTTCACTGGACAAATCCTTGTTGAGAATTGAAATAATCGAAATTCAAGGTTGATGTCACAGCTGGAAACTTCAAGGAACCCCATAAAGAGGTTGTATCGTCAGAGCCATTTTTGTGCAATTGAAAATTTTCTCCGAAAACTATTATCCTTCTTTTTACTACGCGTTTTTTCTGTGGCATGGTCCTATTTTACAATTCACTCAGACGTGTTTGTTGAAGTCCCATAGCAAATACTCTTTTATAATGTCACTTGATGCTCCTCTATTAGAAGAGCATAATCTTTTGTACACCATTTGATCGAAGTCTTCATTGGGAACTTTTATTAAGACAGCAATCCGTGGACCAAAATTGATGCTGTGTACGGAATGGCATCATTTACGGTAGCGTTCCAAGATAGCAGGATAACCACCTGATTGGCCGAATGGCGAGGAGAGAGGGCTGCAGTTCTTTTTTGGCACTACACGACTACATGCAAGTATCTCGGAACAAACATAACACTATATACTAAAATAAAAAGGAATACAATCAGCACCCTTTGAAAAACACGTGCTTACATGCCTATTTGCCCTTGGTGCACATTACCGCAAATTCAAAGGGCACTGAACTTGTTGTGTTCGTTTTCAACATTACTTTTGGTTTCGAGGCACTGCCCTGGTGGGAACGTATTAGTATGTTTGAAACCGTAGCACATATCAGGCAAGAGGTCACTCCTGTATTATATGCAAGACAAAGCCCCGTATGCGAGATTATTTTAATTTCCAGAGGGTTTCTTGTATGGGTTGCGAATAAGAGCTGTCACGAAAAAGGATCAGTCTTCCCCGTGCAACACTGGAAAGCGTTGAATTCGATGCCTTAATGAAGTTCGCAAAATTGCCCTCTGCAATAGTTCTTCGGATCAAGAAAAATGCTATGGACGGGAAAGTTGGACTGGTATTTACAGCTCTTGCTGCATGCACCGAGACTTTAAATATCTGAACCTTGACCATGGCACAACAATTGAGCTAAACACCCTTACTTTGCGCTTAGATTGCAGCGATTATCACATATCCTAATTCGGAAATAGCTCCTCCCCAACGTACGAAGGGTTAGCGAACCACACTTCGGAATCACGATTCTGTAATTCTTCTTTTGACTTGAGCGGCACTCGCATGCAGAGTTTATCTGAATCCTCGTAAAGATTGGAAATTTGGGAGCAGTCTCCCCGTATGGTTTCACCCCCATTCACCTTGGCTGTTAGACTCATTCACAATCTTCCACCCGTCACTTTGAAAGAACCCTAATTGCAACGAGAACTCTCAAAGGCACGCTTCAGGAGTATCTTGTTTGAGTTAAGGCGACAAGTCCATCAATAAAGAATATCTTCGAAGATGCTCCAAACTAGCAAAGATGATTCTCCGACATTTGATTTTGTGGAAGGTTGCCGCGTGAAGATGAGCCTTCGAGTGTGTTCCTGCTAGTGGATGGTACCAGAAGAAACTATAAGGTTGACCGAAAGTTTCTCGCCATTGAACTTCCAAAAATATGTCAAAAACGAACTAACTTGGAAATCAGAGGTATGCATCGTCAGAGTCTACAACTTGTCGCCAACGTTCTGGCTGCTTGTTGATTCCTTCCTCCCAAAAGGACGGGGGCTGGGACTTAAAAAAATCGTCGATTGCTTCTCTGATGTCGTCTGCATTCTCGAACTGTTTCCCGTTCAGGAAGTGTTGGAGGTGGCTCAAGAGCCACTAGCCGGAAGGTGCAAGGTCAGGGCTGGAAGGAGGCTCAGGGATGACAAGCCAGCCGAACTTCTCCAGCTCGGCTTGGGTTGCCTTCGCAGTATGTGGTTGAGCGTTGTCGTGGTGGAAGCTGATGTTGGCTTCGCGTCCGCGTGTCCGATGAATGTGGGCTCGAGCTACTTCAGCTGGGTGACGTAGGTGGTGGCGTTGATGGCCTGCCCCTTCTCAAGCAGCTCCCAGTGCTCGATGCCGCGTCGTGACCAACAACACGACAGGAGCACTTTCTTGAGGTGGATGTCCGGCTTTGGGTCGGGTTGTGGCCACAGGGTTCTTGTCGAGAACCCACTTTTCATCTCCAGTGATCAGCGTATCGAAAAACTTGTACTTCCCCTGGAGACTGAGGAGTGAAGTGCAAGTGTCAATTCTCCTCATGATGTCGTAGAGTGAGTTGGTGAGGAATCCAACGGCCAAGCTTTGCGACTTTGCCAATCTTCTCCAGCCCAGATTCAACAGTTGATTGGGCATGGCTAAGCAACGCTTCAAATTCCCTGGTAGTGGCGTACGGATCCTCTTCCACGGTGGATCGCAGTAACTTCAAGTCTAACTCCATCGCCAGGCCTGACCTTGGAGCATCTTGGAGAGAAAAATCTTCTTTCTTGAACTTGGCCATCCTGGTCTTGCACGTGTCGTAAGAGGTAGCACACACATGCAAGGCTGATATTGTGCGATCAAACACGTGGCGGGATACTTTCCGGTCAACCTAATATGTAGAATTCTCCCGCATAAATAGCAGGCTACCCTTGCCATGTTGTTGCCAAGGTTGTCTTCGTTGCCAGCAATCGCGTCTGAAATGAGCAGGCCAGCGCTCCATGATAGGGTCGTGCTGGCTCTTTTAAGTTGCACGCTCGAAACTCACACATACGCCTCAATAATGGGACTGCTATAGTAGGTGTGAGTTGAACTATCTAACTACGAAGGAGATTGCAGTACAAGGATTCGAAATGGCACATTCCAGGGTCTGCAACCCTGGAATGTGCCTTTTCGAATCAACTGATACCAGATTAATTTGAATAGATTAAAACCTGGTTATTAATTAAAAAATCACCTAATATCGAGCTAGCTGCGATTATTGCAAGCCGTAAACAGTCACGGCATTCAACAGTGTACTACAAATCGCTACTTTTTCAATGATGTATAGTGCTCACGATCCAATACTTAGGCATTTCGAGACAGAAAGACATGGGCTGAAGCAGACAAGGCCTGCATGAGCGAAGGTGCACGTCTAGCATCCATACACGATGAGGAGGAAAATGATTTCATTCGGAGTGAGTGCTTTTTGAAAACCATCAAGAAGAGCGTCCGTTACAGAATCCTCTTGAATTAAGTAGCACTGGTTCTTTTACGCATCGACGGCATTTTCCAATAAGCTGTCTCTTGTGAACTGTATAAAAGTGAGGAATGGAAAAATGAAAGCATACAGGAGAACCATTGATCATGTGGCTTATTTTGCCCAAAAAATCCTACCATTATAATCAGCCAAGTGCGTCGGTTGGTGTGTGTGTAACGTGGATTTTACCGCAGTTCGTATATCAGATTGCAGCAAACTTCGTATGTTTCACGCATATATCAGGTTGTAGAAAGGTGGGACTCTGTATCTTAGAGCTTTTATAGAGGTTGGCTAGACTATGCGAAATTTCAAACAGTAGTGCATGTTTAAAAACCGATAACATCGATAGCTGCACATGAATCTACCACCAACAGGTAGGAATTAGATGCTCAGTAGGAAAAATTGCTACCACTCGATTCAATCGAATATAGAACTATCGACCCTCAAACTATCCAAACCCTCAATGATGACCACTTCAGCTGAACTTGCTGACTGGCGCACACTACTGCGCGCGAATTATGTCGATAGCGTGCAAATTGGGCTCGATGCGAAGCGACCAAAGTATATTACTACCGACTGCTTTCTGATCACGTTACCTTCTCTGCTTTTTTCCAATTTGGAAGCTGAGCTAAAAGCAGAGGGGAGGAAGTTTCCATCCAATCCCATCACAACAGTGGTCATGCCAATCAAACCCATTTTGTACAACATTGCCGTGAATCGCGCGAAGTAGTGTGGTAGCAACCAGCCAACCGGTATATATATAATGCGCTAGGTGCGTCTATGTGTCTGTTTGTGTGTGTCTGTCTGTTTGTGCAAAATTCATATCTGTAGTAGTAAAGATGGGAACCTGATCGCTGCGAGTGATTTGGGAGTGGGAAGGGACACTAACGATGGGTGATGGAAATTGAAACGGTTGAAGATTCAATAAGGAGCTTCAGAAGGCAAAATTCACTGAATTCGTCTCGCTTTCTACGTGATCTTGCAGCGTTGACACTCACAGCTTTTTCGCGGGGTGAGACAGAGGCATCAACGGTGGGTAATCCAACGCGATAACGGTGAATGAGATTGGAAAAGAAGCATCGAGAGGCAAATGTCACCCAGTCTGTATCGCTTTTCCGGATGACAGAGGAAGAAAGTTCAGATACGACCGCTATAGTAAAAACGTGTGATGCTCAGTGTCACTTTTTGTACATGTTCTGATATAAGTGTAGAGTGTTCTGATATACGGTAGCGGTCAAAACTATATGCGGTTTTGGACCTTAACCACAATTTCGGTCGACGTTTACAAACTTGTTTTTTAGTAATTTGAGAGCAACTGCTCCTTCATGAAAAGGTATCTCGGCCAAGTAGGATGCAGTGTGATGGTCGAAAAATTATTTACTGAAAGCTCTGAAAATGACATGTAAGGATTAGATTGTCAGAGGGTATACAAATTGCTACCAATTGATGAAATCGAACACAAAACTATCGTTTCCTAACTTCCTGAACTCCCAATAGTGACACCTTCAGCCAAATTGTTAAATGGTTAGTAAATAAACATGCTTCATTCCTGATCCATTTACATTGATCGTCCCCTGTAAACGTGGAATGGAAAAGGGAGAGAGGGTGAGCAGTAGAGAAGAGGAAAGATAGTGCGAGGAATTAAGGACACGTGGCAGCAAGATATGGCAACATCCTTGATATGATATGGCAAAACTCGAATGATGTGGATTAGGAGTGATGCCGACAGCTTCTCGACACGTCACTCACGTTGAAAGATGTTGACCCATGTTGACCCAAGCTCACCACGCCTTATATTACTCTAATAAAAGAATAATGAGAGATTCACATCAGTCATTTGAGTGCTATGTGGTGTAGTGTCATTGGATGCTAGCTATGAAATGCAAGGTCGAGACCTCGGTTTCTGTGCCTTGCCCCAACCATTATAATCTTGGCGCTACCGACATCTGATTATTGCCCTTGACTGCCAGTTTCGGCTAGATTACTACCATCCCAGCTTATAAAGTGAATGCTCAGCGAGTGAGAATAATTTGTACTCCGATATCAGCAGCAACGGGATGTTTGACCGCTAAAATACGTTTGATTCCAAATAGTGATGGGTATTAGTGAGATTCTAGCTGGTAGAGCTCGGTACTGCATTTGAGTAGTTTTCATAGTTTTGGAATTTGCGGAATCGCAGGGCTGTGGAATATGCGGAAAAGGATTGGATAGGTACCGATTAGAAGAACTGCAGAGACTGCGGGCTTGTGGAAAGAAGAATAGATACGTATCGACTGGGAGAATTGTGGAAATGCAACAATGAGGAGTAGGCGGAAATGCAGAATTGTGGGATTTGTAGGAGCGAAGACACTTCCCTCATAGTTTCTATAATCTCTTGTTTCTTCGTAGCATGGAAAGCGATACATCTTATACTTTTACGCAAATTCCACAAGTCTACATTTCCACAAAAACGAAAATTCCGTCAGTTTCCCAATCGATACATATCCTGTCCCTTTCCCCAGATTCCATAGCTCCGCAAAATGCCGCTCTGCATTCCCACTATTTCTTAAATCGCACAATTCCGCATTTTCCATTTTTCCCTAGTATCAATGTAACAAAAGCAACTGACCGCTAAAGCGTCCAAAATTCGCTAACTTTTATATAGCTCTAGTTGAGCTAGGTGCTAGCGACTGACGGCCATGCAAAATGGGTTCGGTATGTACCGGCATCGACGTGTACAACTTTGAGCAGGATCCTCCTTCCCCACGCAGTCGAGAAAGCGCAATTAATAAGACAGGATTACATTGAACACCTAAGTAGCCATATCAGCCGCTTCGATCAGATCCACTCGTCATAACACCGTAAGCATAGCTCAGTAGCGTGCGGCAGCTCAACTGGTGTCGATATGATTCAAAGAGAATGGAGTAGCTACAGGTAAACTTCTCACTCAATCTGTGCTTTAATTAATTTTGATGGCTCCTTTTGTCAAAACTGATCCTATGCTGCTCATGGGTACACAATTCGAAATTTCGTATCCTCCCACTGGTCGTCAGTGGTTCTTCTCGGGAACGCTTTCCACGCTGACTCGTTCCGATAAGGTGATTCGGTAGTAATCCACAGAAATAGTCATACCAGACTACTTTCGTACGGGGAATTGGTGGATGTTATCCCTGAAGCTCTGCACGATTTTCATTGCTCCAACGCACTTTTTGTTGGCGCTTTAGTTACGCTAACAGCATGATCACATACGAACAGAAACTAAGCATCCGAGGCACGTTAAAAGAATAAGTGATTGACCACAGGAACCAAGAGCTTGGAAAGAAGAGTGAAGTTGCAAACACTGCACATGCATGTCACCTCATTTGGTTCAACTCTGAAGCAAATTTCCGCATGCTCTTTCTTTTCAAAGCTAGACGATGAAATATGCTTTATACTTCTCTTCAAAAACAGATCACGAATTCTTGTGGCTATCGCACTCAATTGAAACCACAGGTAGCGTGTGGCTCGCGAACGCAATAAAAGGCAGGAGAAACCGTCAAATGTTGTGCAGAGAGATTACGTGTACGTGACACTTGGTTCACTGGGGCCGTATTAACTTCTCTAGAATTTTTTTTTGCTAACAACTTATGAACGACATTGCAAACTTTCTGCTCGCAGTGATGTGACTGATGTCAAGCTCCCTCGCCTTTCGTAAAGCAACCCAGTTTGCATTGGATTAAAAATCTTGCTACAAAAGGCATGCGACTGTGCATCTTTCCAGAGACCACACCGTGGCCGATGAAGTAGCTAATTTTTACAGATAGATCTAAGAAATACGGCCTGGTCCAATGTTGAAAGGATGTTAATTCGTTTGCAGGGCTGAGAATCGTCATGGGCGCTCATGCATTTCAACAGAAACTTTTTAAGCAGTACATATACCACTCCAGCGAAAACAACGTTTTTAACATACTTCAGTGAGTCGAAGTACAGGCCCTCACAGACAAGAAGTTTATGAGCTCGATGAGGGTCCTCTCCGAATTTTGTTGTTCTATGCACAATCATTTCTAAAGCCTCTGCTTGCTTGCTCATGTGAATCCTCCGAAAGGGAGTAGGAAAACAATAAAAAGTGAACTATAGTTTGCCCTTTAATAATATCTTAATTCACAGCGATTTTATTACAGTTGTAGCTGGAAACATTCCTGATGGAATTGGCTATGAAGATCAGATTTGGATCGCGGGCAAAAAGAAAAAGGATGGTTCGTGGGACTGGGGCGATGGCTCATTCTGGCACTATTTGAATTGGAGTCCTGGTGAACCGAACAATGCAGAAGGAAGAGAGGATTGTCTTCAGGTTTCATTACTGCAGTTTGACCATAGTATAGGGATAACCATGTTGGTGGCTTCAGGACGTCTCTGCAGGATGCCCTTGAATTTTTGGTTTTTTTTAAATTATTTAACATTAACTGTGCGCAGCAACTGCATATAGAGCACATATATCGACCAGTAGTATTTACATTCTCCTGTTGTCGATACATAAACCACTCTTCCTCAAAGTCAGAGTGCTCGTACGTTTTAAGCTCAGTGACTGTCCTCTGCAAGGCATCGCGTTTCAGTCAGTCATCAAATGTTTGTAATACCATGGATTAGTCAGCCATCTGATCTTTTTATTTTTCATCGCCTTGGTCGGGTGCTGCATGCAAGATTCCTCGACCTCCTTTCGCAGGATGACAGAAAAGATCTCCTTTGTAGTCTAATCCAGCGGACGTAGAAAAAGGTCAAAGTCCTGCTGTGAAGCAGAATTCCGAAGGCACGTAAGTGGGAGTGACCATGACTTTCCCGCCCGCCGTAATTTGCCTGTTTGAAACGAAACCCTATATTTCCTAAAAAATCGAAACGTCGCTGCGCCTTGTATTAGTTCCACATGTTGAACACCTCTCAACAACACTGGTTTGGTAGCCACAAACACCTTAACTGTTCTCTTGTCAAAGTAGTTGGAAATCACCGTAAACATGATTCTAAATATGTCTCTTACTTTCGTTCAACGAAGTAAAAAGTCAATTCCATCCTCCCTGTCTTGCTTGTGAGCTCTCACACTCCTGTAACCGATAACCTTTGACCAAAGAGTGACCATACCACTCTTTCACTCTAACATATATACGTAGTCCAGAAAGGTCATAGTCCTCTCTTACGTCGGTCGAATTCAAAGACGTTTTCAAGAACTTCTCAGATGCGTATGGCTAATAGTTCCAGACACTTGCACTTGGGCTGCCACTCGGCCTCACGCCAACGTGTCTCCTGACATCGCTTTTCTGACGGAGACGACGGCCCACAACAGAGGGTTATCCTCACCACGTTTGGCTAGAATTATGTTCTGAAGCAGCTCGCAGAAAATCAAAGCACTGCTGCTCAAGTTGCATCACTGACTGGTCGCTGTGGAAACCACCTTGTTGCAGTACCCTATTGAGCCAAGATCACTATGGCGCCACTGGCTTAGCTGATCAGCTGCCTGCAAACCTCTTCAAGGGATGCGAAGGGGGCTAAAGCCCTTCCCCTATGGAGAACAGTAGTGGGAAGAATGTCTCAATTCTTAGGTTTCTGACCCTTTTACAACGTTCCTTCTCCACCGCTCCCTTCTTAACTTCTTGACTTTCTGTTCCACTATCGGACAAGATTACACGTAACGGCTCTTTCAAGATTATCACAGTTGCACACACGACGCTTTGCCAAGCCATCGAGTGTGGATTCACTGGATACCCCTTATCAGAAACACCATCTTATCCCCCTCCCAGTGCTTTGAAATTCTCAAAAGTCCAACATCTTTACATCTTTCAAGAAGTGAATCGCTCGCTGGGCTTCAGTAATGGAGTGGAATCAATGTCCCATATAGATTCTCTGCAGATACTCTGTATGTATAGGGCCAAAAACAAGACACTTCAGAGAAGTTGATCCATTTGACGTGAAACTAACAGAAGCAATTCAAGCATCAGCTTGGCATTCATCGACCTGAAGGCACATTCCAAGATTATTGAAATACTGCAGTTCTCTTATGGTTACATGAATCGACCACGTAGTCCGTACCATTACCGAGGAATTAGCGTGAGTTTCTGAGGCGTACAGAGTCAAAGAAACCAGCGCGACTCCACCACGCAGCCCAGGCCCTCTCACGTAGCAGGTGAGGCCAGCAATTTATGCAATTGGATAAGATAATGAGGACTTTCTAATGGTGGAAGAAATGTTAACATGGGGAAATGGATGATATCTAAGAATTCCTCATGATACCTCCCTGCTGGAACAGACTCGAAAGTTGCAAAGTACATAGTACGAGGCTAGGTGCTATCAAGCCTTATTTTCGCCATTTCGAGTGCTTCTTTCTAATACTTTGTCGGCTTATTTCTCAGCACCTCTAATTTTATAGTTCAGCGCATTAGCCCACTCGAGGTAATCTTGGGATGTACTTTTAAATAATGCCTTAAACTATCAAATTACTGTCCTCACAAGCACCTTGAGTGTGGACAGTATGAGAGTCCGTGTAGTGCTTTATGTTAATGGGTATAATGGCACAGCGTTCATCAAAACTATTGCAGCTTCTCGCGCATCCCGAGCTCAACGGAAAATGGAACGATTATTTCTGTGATGCAAAGCTGGCTTTCGTGTGCAGAAAGCTCTGGTAGCTCGTCGATAAAAACTTATGTTGAACAAGTGAATTTGTAATAAAACAGCTACACAATGTACCTCGCGCGCCACATGTCACCATTGAGTAGCCCTCCGTGGTGCAACCCAGCAAGCCGTTTCATGAAACAGAAGGAGGCGCTGATAAACGTTATTCGAAAAGAAAAGGAACCGGAGCACTGAATCGTACAGGCTTTTATACCTATGATTTCTCAATGAAGGCATGGAATGAAAATGTTTTCTACGAGAGTAGACAAACATAGTAGCTTCTTAAAATGGTAGTGATTAAGAGACGAGAATTTTCTTGTGGGGTGTCTTGAGCGTCTTGAGCAATTTACTGATTTATATCGGAAGGAATCTGTCTCTCGCCAAAAACTATTAGTTCTACTCAGTATTGATCGATAGCCTATGGGTTCTTGGATCATCATAGTCTGACTCTATAAGGTCTATAAGGTTAAGATAGAATGGTTTTTAGCTATTAACTGAAGCTTATTCTGACATCCATGCCATTATTGATCTTCTTCCAGATTCAAATATCCAATAACGTTTTCCTCTTTCTTGCATTTCTTGCAGTGAAATCGATCGTTTACAATCGTCCATAGTTTTGGAAGCTAAGAAAAGAAGAAAACAATAAATATGCTAGGGAACTGAGCAATAACGAAAATCTCGCCTGTTCTGGACTTTCATTTTTTCGTTTTTAATTACTTGCGTCGGATCAGTCGGTGACAGCCGCTTTCGTTACTTCTGATAACCCATACTTCGGTCAGCTCCGCCTACATACAAAGGTTTTGTATCACTCAGTTCAGTGATTTCAAACTCATCTCCCAGTTTAGGTTCAGCAATTCTTGCAGTTCACTGGTTTGAAAATTTTCCTAATGTGTTGTGGTATCTTTCGTCATTAGAATCGATACCATCACTTTTAAATAGTTTAAACCCGCAATGAGTCGTAGTACGACGGCGCGAAATTTCGGTAGTCCTTCACTGTTCTAAAGAGCTCCAGAAGATTTAATGTTTAGCAGAAGAACTGGATACTGGCGCTGACCGAAATTAAGTTCAATTCTTAGTAGAAAACATCCCAAAAACGCGCCAGGTTCAGCATTCGTCCCGCCCTCTGTACGAAGTGACATGAGCATTACAGGGTGGCTTTTCCTCTGCCATCCTCCCCTGATAACAGGATGTGTCGAATTAGGTACACTAAAAACTGCACTGCGCATTACGATTAAAGGCGCACCAAACTATAATCAGACTAGTGGCTTACTTTAATGAGACGAGTACGTCCTTGGATAGCTCCTAGACTGCACCTTTTGCGGCTTCACGGTGCACCCCCACAGCGTTCTGCCGCCTTCAACGCTAGAGGAACAGATTTCCAGTGTGGTTGCATGGAAAAAGAAGAGAGGAATGCACTTCATGTAGGTGGCGCGATGCAGGGCAGGACTATCAAAAATGAGTACCCGCGTCACGTGAACTTTGTCAAAGCGCGCGCCAGGTGCCCTGGTGCTTCCGCTATGAACTGACCGCGTGCGAGGGTGCGTGGTCGTCGCGGACTCTAGCGATCCTGACCAAAATCGATAGTCTTGGCCACTTTTGTTGCAGTGACAAATAGGAACGTCAATGACAATCTCCCCAAGTGACAAATCCCAACCTGCAGTTGTGAAAGTGTTTTCAAAAAGCGTGATTCTGTAGGACTCTAGTAGGCAGAGCTTCTACCAAATTATACGCTTTATTTTTGTGCTTTAATTGTATAGCTCTTAATCAAAATCTCAAAGAAGAAGCTGCCCTGATCTCTGATGAAGTATGGTATTTTTCAAAGAAGTGAAATGAACATGGCCGCGCTGAATGACGTGCGACACAACCTAATGGGACTGATAATAGCAACGCGCGTTTTTTCATTCACCAGTGAAGGGTATCAACCTCCCATGGAAGTTTGCAATGACAACGAGGTAGACTGATAGTTTCTCGAATGCTGATTACAATTATGAAAGCCAAAATTGCAAAATTCCTATTCGAAGCGAGTTGGAGACAGGGTTAGGGTTATGTTGTTATTGAAAATTTCCTAAAAGAAGTCACCTACATGGAAACTATAGGTCAAAGAAGGCTATCTATTGCAAAATCCCAGTGAAGAATCGCGTCTTCGGGCTGTAGAAATGGCGCAACGGCTAACAGCTGACGCCTTGGATGAAATACGCCGCCTCCGAGCGACGTGATTACTGCTTGGCTATGACGAGAGAGGTCAAGGATATGCGGCGAGATCGTGAAGCTCCCTCCGAAAAATATTAGGTTGTCCCAAAAGTCTTTTAGTATTTTTTTCGATCATCACTTTTTTTTCGTCCAACAAATAACGATTAGGTAACAACGTATTGACCATTGTTATCGGTAACCCTCTGCCACTTTATAGGAAAATCGCTGATTCCCTTCTCCCAGAACTCTAGGTTCTGAGAGTCGAAGAAGTCAGCGATCGCCTTCGCAGTCATAATCAACGAATTTTCTCTTGGCCAGGAAGGATTCGAGAGGATGGGTAAGGTGATAGCCAAAAGGGGAAATGTCTGGAGAGTATGGCGGGTGGGGCAGCACATCCCAGCCGAGCTCCTATAACTTGGCCTGGATACTTTTCGCGAAATGGGGGCGGGCGTCGTCATGGAGAAGGGTGACCGCGGACCTTCTCCGGCACTTTTCTCGAACAGCGGCGGCGAGCTGCTGGTGGGTGCATTCGGCAGCGGTGACTGTCTCGCCTTGTACCAGCACCTCGCGGAGAAGCATTCCTTCCGCGTCCCAGAACCAGCACAGTCCCAAGCGTGGTTTGTCTTTCATGTCACTCTCGCCGTTGCTGAAGCTGATGAACCAGCGGCACACGGTCACGTAGCTCACACATCCTTTGCTCAATGTAGCGCTGATGGAGTGGCAAGCTTCCGTCGTTTTGGTGCCGCAAGACCGCTCATTATAGATGACACCGCGAGTTGGGTGGGTATCGACAACGGGCATTGCAGCTCTTCCTAGCAAGCTAAAGGAACGTTCTACCATATTCCTGAACCGCCTGGACCTGCCTCGAAGTGAACAAGAGTTACTGATTTTTTTTTGGAAAAATACTACAAGACTTTTGGGACAACCTAATAGATGCTGTAGCATTTCCAGACATCCCTTCGTGTTTACGACTTGATAACATGCCAAGGGAAAACTTGTCTGGACTAACCACCTCTTGACGGAAAGGTCGTCTGCGTCGAGAATCAACGGTGGGAAGGAGGTCATAATTCTCGGGCTTTTGGCCATTTCCATCCGTTTTTTCTCCACTGTCCTGTTACTAGGCATGTCGACTTTCATATTAACTACTTCTTTTACCTTTCGTCCGATTTTTCCCTATGCTGGCTTTAAGAGAGACATGCAATGACCTTTGCGGGGTGCCTTGCTTGAAGGTACACACAACGAGACCAACAATGCTCGAGCCAATAATCGCCGTGGCGCAGTTGTAACGATGTTGCTCTATAGGCGGTGTACGGTGGGTTCGCCCCACGATTAGACCTTTTGAGGAATCACGCCATGCAAAGTACCCTGTAAATGAATTACGAAGGCTGATTTTGACCCCTCCTAACTCTCTTGGCAACTGCGTTTTGCAGTTTTGGTTCCCATATTTGTGACCAGCATTCGAGACGGTATCGATCCACCTATATCTCATTCTGATAATCCATGGAAAATTGAAACTCTTGCCTGGTTAGACGATGTGGAAGCGGCAGATGACACATTCCAACACACATGGTACAGGCGTCAGGACACGTCCAAAGCGACCAAGCCTTTCAACCCACCAGGATTGATTTAAAGACACCAGGAGGGATAAGGAGAAAGTGAGGGCTGGGAGTACATGCTCACGGAAAACAAACCTTCCCATTCACAAGAGGGAGGTGTAGCGAAACGAAACTTGAAAAAGCTCGGCTTGGAGTCTTATTACGATCCCGGCACAGCGTGTCGTTGTGCAGTTCAACGGCTGGGCGAGTTTCTGGAGAGGGGGGGGGGGACAAAGTTAGCGGCCGGCTGATTTAGCCTCTCTGCCCACCTGCAGTCTACCCCCGGCTAGTGACGCAGAAAAGCGCAAGGAAGAAGGGGCTCTTCGGTTTTCCATGACTTGGTTTTTTCGTCGTTTTATTTCGTTCTTTCTCTATTTTTACACCGCTGAGCACCTATACTTTTACACTCCACAATCTGATAAATTTACCCCTTCCAATGTCTTTAATAATACCAAACTCTTCTTGAGACATTGACCTACCTGTACTTAGGCTAACCTAGGCGTCGTCGTATACGCTTGGTCATCGTCAGCTAAGGAGCAACCAGCTATGAGCCGGCTGGATACACCTTTGAAATTTTTGTCCTATCAGAGTAGTGCATGCGCACAATACGAAAGGGTGCCTTCAACTTCACAACAAATTTTACCCGACTACGATTGCATAGCTCATGTTGAGGGGAGGGGGAATCCAGACCCCGTTCGAAAAATTCTGAGTGTAGCGGGGTAGCGGGAACGATAATGTAGTTCTTCAACAAGGGGAAAGTTTTCCATTCATCAAACTGTACGTTAGGGGATCAACGATACTTTGTGCGTCTCAGTCCTCGCGGAAGGGCGCATTCTAAGCCACTCAAAGGCAGGAAAAGGAAGGAGCGTTCCACTTAGAAAGATTGTTTGAAGATAGAAGGAGCAATCGGTAGCAAAACTCGGGTCTGAAAGCGCGATGTTGTGGTCCTCATTCTCGGTCTCCGATACATAATTGCAAACTGCACACATTACTTTTTCGACTTGTTCGCTACAGGAGACGGGGCCACAAACTAAAGTAACTGTCCTTTGTTGTCAAGTAGGGCGTATTTCATTGGTGGTGATGTAAAACAGGTCAGACAACAAACAATAACAAACAATTGAAGAAGTCAATGGGGAAATATGCGAAAGAGTAGGAATAAAAGGCTAATGAAAAATACATAATATGAACAAAACACTTGACATGAAGTATGAATTGCGACATTACAAATCGCACCTGACAAGATGTCAAGCGTCGTGAGTACAGTTGTGGCAATTTGTACCCTGGAAGTGTTCACCGAAGAGAATCGTCACCTGCCCTTACCTTGGGCCCCAGGGCGTGCGGCAAACTGAAGACTCGTGGGTGGGGGTTGCTAGGTCGAACTTCCGCTCCGCGGCGGTGCAGCTCGCGGCGCCACCAGTACGACTCGCCGTATCGATTGTCCTTGAGGACCAAGCGTGACTGCGTCACGTCTGCGCTTCCACTCATGCCACACTGCCCCGCTTGAAGGCTGCCATGCCCTGCCACTGGCACTCGCACCCGCCGCGCCGCTCCTCGCGCGGGAATTCGACCTAGCGACCCCACCCCGGACTCGTCTCAACATTCCGAAGCCAGTAGATTAACTGCTTAGAGGGTCACTATTTATATTCCGGGAATAGGCAATCTGTTACCATGTTAGTGCATCTAATGATTTCATGGTAAAAATTGACTTTTTTTTTTACTATACACCTAATCTGTCATCTTGCCGCACGGCGCTATTTCGTTATATTTATGCTCAGCCTAAAATTCTGAAAAAAAAATCGAAAATAAAAACTGAAATTTACTTTCTTCCGGGTTCATATGAATATATCCATGATCCACCAGCAGTCACGATTTTATAAACGCCTTTTGAAGCACCACGATTGAATTTTCGAAGCATTTCAATTCACCAATCGACACTAGCCTTCTTTTGTGCATTTGTCGAATTGAGTGGGATCCAACGGGAACATGACTTTCGCAAACCCAAGTGTTCATGTAAAATTGCATGTATGCTGGTGGAACTAATGTTCAGGGATGCCTCAATTTCAGAAAAGGTGACACGGCGATCTTGTTTAATCATATTGCACACAGCATTGATGTTTTCTGGTACAGCTGCCGATTTTGAACGTCCACGAATCTCGTCGGACAGCGAACTACGACCACGACTGGATTCGCTACACCGTGGTTGTTGATGGAGCTTCATTGCCAAATGCTTTTTATTTTTTGAAAAATTTCACTTTTATTGCCTGAAAAGACAAAATTTCTTGGCTGAATATAAAATAAAAAAATAGCGCCGTGTGGTAAAATGAATGATCGGGTGTATAGTAAAAATAAAGGAGAATTTCATGACGAAACCATCACATGTACTCACATGCTAACGGTATTGCCTATTCCCGTAATGTAAATAGTGACCTACAGTAGCGGTCAAAAATATATGCGGTTTTGGACATAACCATAATTTTGGCCGACGTTTACAAACTCTTTTTTTTAATTTGAAGGCAAGTGCTACTCCATGAATAAAGTATCTTAGCCGAGTAGACGGCAGTGTGAAGGTAATAAATTATCTAACTAGAAGCCCTAAAAATGGCCAAACCTTTCAAAAACTCAATCAGCCATAAAAAGCTTATAGCTCAACGAAACGAGTCGTTATGCAAAAAATAGTGCGAAATGAGGCTAAAACGTTATTACCCGTCCTTTGAAATCGTGACAGCACCGAAGCGCGGTGTTGATCATTTTCAGTGCTTTCAGTTAAATAATTTTTTCCACCATCACACTGCACCCTACTCGGCTGATATACCTTCTTTCACAGAATGACAGTTGCCTTCAAAACACAAAAAAATTGAACGGGATATGTAAAGGCTACCAAAGTTATGGTTAAAATCCGGAACCTCATATATTTTTGACCGCTACTGTACGTATCACAGCCACCTTCACAGGCACATTATCCCAGCGGCCAACAGGAAGGTTGACGTACACTAGCGACTGATGGTAAAAATAACATCGGACAAGCGGGTGTTACTACCACATACAATGTATGAAACGCAATGGGATCGCAGTTCTCATGTTTTCAACTATCTTATTTCCTTTTTTGCTTCACTGACTTCTAACATGGGAAACCCCGGGACCCGGGACACCGTGGCCATTCAACATGAGATAAATATGGTCTTGTGTAGTTTCGAAGAATGATCTCAAATCTGCTGGACGATCCTTGGAGCGAAGTTATGGAGACCTGTTAATACGGAGCAACAGGAACTGCAGGTCTTACGCAAGCTGCGAAATATCACTTTTGGAGCTCTTGTAGAGTTGCAGGCAATAAGTTGGGCTCACATTCTCAATTCCAAAGTTCGAGTCCCTGATGCATTTGCTATTATTGCTTTTCATGAAGTGCTTTCCAAACTCTGCCAACTGCTATTATGCCTCTACAGAGGTATCATGGCCCTCACTAGTACGTCACAATCACTGCGAGATGGCATGCTAGCTTCAATCTACCCTGACCTTTAGGGGCATGATCTCAATAAGTTCAATCATCTCGTTTGCTCAGAAGACATATAAATACGAAAAATGAAGCATTTTATTAGCACTTATAGTAGGCTCATAAGAAACTGTTAGAAAAAAAAAAGAGGTTTTTCGCTACCTTACTCACATTCACCCTACTATTGACGTTGATAGTGCCGAAAGGGAGGAGTGTCTTTGACAAACTAATTTGGCTGGACAAAAAATCTGTTTGTTAATTTTTTGTCAATAATTTCTTATGAGCCCACTATATGTGCTAATAAAATGCTTCATTATTTCACAGTTACTGGCCTCACTTGAAACGAGGTGGTAGATTTGATTGGGATTGCCCCAGAGGTTAGAGTGGACCTGAAGCAGTATGCCATCTTGTAGTACATACTTATGACGTAATAGTGAGGATTACGAGTAGCTCTGTAGAATGGTAAAAGCATTTGGCAAGTGTTTGAAAGGCACTTCAAGAAAAAGCAAAACTAGAAGAACCGGACCCTAGTATGGCGCATAGGATCCCATCCTGCTACCTGCTGCTCTATCAGCCTTTAACCCATAAAGGACGGCGTGCGCCACCCGTGGCGCACCCTAGAACTGGACCTAGGGATGGCGTGCACCACCTGGCGGCGCACAACATCTAAAATAATTTTTTCTTCTAGTTTTGCAATTGTGAGTAACTTCAAATGCGAACCTTCCTAATTGAACAGACAAATAAATGACAACAACCGTGTTTTAGTTACAATAATAAGTGCAGAATGTGTGGCAAACTTGAAATCATGTCAAGCAGTAGAAAGCCCCACATAAGGGACATTCGTGGTTACACGTTTGGCATGGGATCCCGTTCGTGTATGCTGGAACAAAACCGGCCCTGGGTGCCGGCTGTTTTGTTCCGGCATACACAACGGCAATAGAAACCAGGGCAGAGATGCTAACAGCAAAAATGGTGAAACGAAGGATTAACCAAAAGTAAAACCTACGGAAAAATCCAAAAGAGCATGAGAGAAACTTTCGAATGCATGTCAAATGTGGCAAAAGTGATATTTGGGCGTTCAGGAATACGAAAAAAACGAAAAGAGTTGAGTGTGAAAGAGAGCCGGAGAGCAATTTGCGCTGAAAAGCGAAGTGTATGCTCACAAGGTTCTACGATAAGTATGTTGCGAGTAGGGAGTAGTGAAGTGTAGTGAAAATATGAAGTAACAACAAATCCCTAAAAAGTACGAGAGCGAGCTGTGTTAATTTAACGCGCTCACCAACTTTTGTTTTCCCGTCTGCGCCCTCTCGACGAGATACCGACCCGTTCATGCCGGAGCAAAACCTGCTATGCCGGCGGGCCTGGCCATATGGCGCACACCCGCGAGACAAAAGAACGCGCTCGTCCCAGAGGCCATCCCGCGCAAAAACGCCGCCGTCCGTCATGGGTTACAATGCTATTCCGCAACTCGCATAAGACCTGTGGTTCATTTTGCGCCGTATGTAACAGGCCCTGTAAGTTCGCTCCCAGAATAGTTCAGCAGTTCGTAGGGCAGTTTGAAATCACCGTTCGAAAGTAAACAAGACCATGCATATCTTATATTGAATGGCCACATTGACTCCGGAGCCTTTTCTTGTTAGCATCTCTGCCCTCCCTCTCATTGGGCGATCAAACTACATGCTTCTGCTGTCATTGACAGATAGGAACGAAATCACAGAATATTTCAATGGCGTCGAATCAAAATTTTCTTGACTTTTTTCCTACATGAAGAAAACATATACCGGGCAATTTGAGGTGATTTTCCAGCTTTGCTGTAAAATAGAGAAGAACCTTTGGTAAGTTGAGGGTTCGTCCGATGCATCTCTATCTCTATGAAACGCAGAAGCAACAAAGTGCAGCGTTGTCGAGGCAAGGCCACGTCAGTGCGAACTGCCCTTATCCTTCTAGCAGAGCTTTATACGCGGCAGATGACTCTTCGGTATGTAGGTTGCTAACAGCACGGCAATCCGCGTAAGGACATAGACCATGTGGCTGCCACAAGCGAATGCAGACTAGGAACGAACATCTCAACCTCTCGAGTCACTTGAAGTCACTCATCTTTCGCCGATGTGAACCGAACGATTGGTGGTAAAAGTAACATCGGAGAAGTGAATGTCACGACCACGCACAGTGAATAAAACTGGGCTGCCGCGGCATCAGTCGCAAGCTAATTCAAATTCATTCTCACGCTGACGCGTCTGTCACTGCCAGTCGAAGTTCTTGGTAGCAGACGGATGGAATATTGAACGTTAAATCCAGCATCAAGGAAAATTCGGGCTACAACAGTATAAGTCTCGTCTAAAATCAGTTAGTGTCCGTCCATAATCATATTTTCATGCGCAATTAACACTATCTGGATTCATGATTCTTGGCATTGTTCGAATGCCGTCTTCATTTTTTTGAAGTGTGAAATGATATATTCGAAGACTTCATGCGACTTCCATTGACCACAGCGCTATTAGAGGGAAGAGATGGGGAATTATTCAGCGTTCTTACAGTATTCTTACAGTACGCAGCTTGTAGTCTGCGGAAGGCAAGTGATGTTTGCAATAACTTTATCGATTGTGACAGAATGAGCTAAAAAACTTTTTAAAATGTCGTGAAAAACTCATGTATAAGTGTCCTGAAACTTGAAAATAGCTCATTGAAAAAATGATGTTCGTGCAGAACATGGGCGAGCGGCCAAAAAAGTCGGAGTTTGGCCTGAGAGAAAAAACCTCTGCAACTTTCATTGAGAAGCTAGTGACCTACTTATCAAAATTCACATTTCGTAGGTCGTTGAACTCGTCGCGCTCAGAGGAGTCAAACGCTATTCATTTTTCCATTTTTCCCCTATTCAATTCACATTGAACGAAGTTACGACGGTACGACGGTTCGCGCGGATCAATCCGTCACTAGGTGTTGATTTTGTTTCAAAAAGTGTGAGCAGCATTTCACACCTGTTGAACCAACAAGCGTTCAAGTAGCGATGATTCTTAACGGGGCATTATGCGTAGGGCGCATCCTTTTACGTTCTTTTTATAGCCGACAATGCTCCCCTAATGAGAGAGTAGGACATTCCATAGACTGGGCTGTTTCAAGAAGTGGTTATTCACATGATGAATTTGGGGCATGTTGAAAGGTCAAGCGTGGCGTCAAGGAAAAATTTCAAAACCCCCTGAAGAGAGCCTCTGTACGACCCCACCCCTTCTTCAGGTTCCGCTATTTTTGTGAGTTCTACCCAGCTGATGTGAGCCAATGCATCAAGGAAATTAAGAGCCTATAGTAAAAAACACTGATGCCAAACTTCTGATAAATGGAGAAATAGGAACCGAACAAAACTCATAACTTATGTATATTCCAAAACAAAAGCGTCTGAGATAAGGACCTGGCAAATCCAATGCCCGAAACGAAAGCGTCGTCGAACATTGGTAATGTGCTCGTCCTCTGATGACAGAGGAGAAGGCTCTAAAGTCATGCAAGTGATGCGGCAGCGTTATAGAGTGAAAAAACAAGAAAAGAAAAGTTGGAAACTAAGTAGGAGTCATGTGATGCGCTCACTGCGCCCCATCGGGTGGGGGGAAATCCGCCAAAAAGTCGCGTCAGCGGCGTCGCACTCGCGGCGCCACCAGTACGACTTGCGAATCGATTTTGCTGTTGGGAGCCCGGCAGAGCGTGGCTGCACTCCACCCATGCCACACTGCCTCCTCCATCCACGTCACCGTGCCTCTTCCACCTTTGCCACGCTCTCTCGCTAGAAGACTGCCATGCCCTGCCACTGACACTCGCACCCGCCTCGCCGCTCGCCGCGGGCGGCCACGCGACTTTTTGGCGGATTTCCCCCCACCCCGCCCCATCTGATCGCCGCGTAGCTACTGCGGTAGCGACGCGGCGATCATATGGAGTGTACCTTCTCTAAATCTAATTCGGACATTTTTTGAATACGTGAAACTTCGCTTGGACTCCATCTTTCGAAAAACTGTGAACTGTTTTCTTAATAACTTCCTGAAATAATCTGTTGGCTCCTCGGTTTTCCCAAAGGTTGAGTAGTTCTCTATATGGAAATCCAGTCGAGGTAAGTTTTGAGAAATTCTGAAGCGTTTCATTTCAAATGGTCGTTACTTCCTTCATTTTCAATTCCGAAGTGTTTCATTTCAATGCTCGTAACTTCCTTCGAACTCAACCTTTTGCATATTTGTTGTGCGGGGTCTACAAGGCGGCCGCTTTTTAAATACTACTCGAACTATACAGGGTGTCCTAGAATCAGGGTCGCCTGAATTCCTTAAATGTTTCTTTGTATTTTCCTATACAAATTGTATCAATGCTTTTTCTTTCATTTGCTGCTCGAAGGGTGCACAGTATCTTCTTCTGCCAGAATGCATACTTTTCGTGGTGAAGCTCATGATATTTTTGACATTTCAAAAGTTTTTCAAATGGACTTCGTGGTCACTTGCTTCAACAGTGACACGCACCTCGCCATAGTTGTTTAAACTAAGAAGTTTTCATGGCCTCAACAGTTGAAGCCAACCCATTGTGGCCAACAACGTCTGGTAGAGTATATCACGCCGATAGGACGTTTGGATACCTGTAAGCGAGTCCCAGTGATGATTGGGGGTTCAATGATGACACGCTCATGATTTCCGTCGATTTCGGCGGAAAGCTTGCGGGAATGTGGACATGAAGAGCATGTAGTTATGCATAAGAGGCACTGGCCTCACTAGCCCTTCGGAACAATACTTGGTAAGCTTAGCGACAATGCGCTTTCATTTATAGAATAAACTGATTCAAAAGCGCTGCCGATCCGATTTGTTCGAATTCATCGCTTTTTAAAAGAACGTCAGACCTCCTGAAACATGACTCCATTGATTCGCTACCGGGGTCCTCTACAAAAAGCAAGGCTTCACGAGCCAGTCATCCAAGTATGGAGTCACATAAGGTAGCCATGGGAAAGATTTGACAAGAAATGTATGGAAAAACTTCCGTGTCAAGGGCGGTTGAGTGATGAAGGCTTTGCTTGTATCCTTGGAGCAGAATAACCTATGATATGACTGCTGTACCTTGTCACAAAAGGTATGAATAAAGTTTCGAACGGGTTGATTTTTCATTCACTCTATTGACGCCAACAAAATTGGTTTGCTTTCTTGGGGCAAGTAGAACCTGGACAATTGCTCAGGCTGCACCTTTGTCGCGGCTGCACGGTGCGCCATCACGATGTTGTGCCTCCTTGAACACAACCGAACCACGCCCACCCGACCAAATCGCACCTGTCCTAGGACGAACGAATTTCCTACGTGGAAGTTACCTTCATCATCAAAAGACTGTTTCATTGAATTATCACCCTTACCGCAATTCCTCTTACCGTTGGCCACGTTGGACATTCGTTTGCCTTAGGCCAGGAGTGATTTGGTTGGGTGGGCGTGGCTCGGTTGTCTTCAAGCAAGCACAACACCGTGACGGTGCAACGTGCAGCCGCAACAAAGGTGGAACCAGAACGGTCACCAAAGGAATTACTCGACCAAGAAGTAAGCCTATAATCTGATTATCGCGTGGTGTGCCTTTGAGAGAATCTTTTCCCACAATTAATCACTGAAAAAAAGCTGACCACACAGGGCTGCCTTTGCAATCATAGAAATACCAATATCAACTGTTATCTACATCGAGTTGACTGGACCAGTGATGAACAGCAATGACAAAAAGCATGTACATATTGGAAGCGAATCTCTGTTTGCACAGCTGGGGACGAAATCTGGCAGCAATGCTGTCGCTCACACATTATCTCTTTTCTCATTATTAAGGGCCTAAGTTTAAGCCGTATCCGTGATCCATTCCCAATTTAGCAGTGGCCGGTTTCCGCAAAAAACTCGTGAGTTAAAATCTAACATATCTAGAAACGAATAGTTAGAATTATGAAGAAAAGGGGGTTTCACCTCGTTCAATGGGTTTTTTCAAATAAGCGCTTTCAATAATTCCATGTGTTTCCCTTGGTAGCATTCGAAACATCTGGGAAGAATAGTACGATTCACTTGGTTTTATGCCTCCTCGCCCTCACTGCTCTTGCACCTCATTTTTTAGGCCACGTTCATACTTTGCGCCGTTGCATTCACAGGCAACGTGGCATGGGGGTAGTGCAGAGACGACGCAGGTAACGAGACAGAGTGGCGAAGCAGAAACGCATTGACACGCAGCCGCGCCCCGCCGCTGACATCGCAAGGTATGAGCGCGGCCTTATCCGATTGAGCAAGTTTAACAGTTCGATCTTCCCATATCGACGCACTTATATAATGATAGCCAAACCACACACTTGATGTTTTTCACATTTTTTGCCCAATTTTGAACACCTTATGCTTCCCCCTAAAAAGGATAAAAGGAAGAGCTTGAAAGCGTGACTGAATCAACTGAATCCTTATCCTCCATCACTAAGGCGGAGTCGAAATCCGAGTGACTGTGCAGGGATTGTTAGGAAGGAGTAAAAAGGACAGTTGGCCCATTTCAAAACAGATCTAGCGTTGGCATCATGTAAAAAAAGAAATTACTTTTTTGCTACTGGCACTGTTATCGATGCCTCTTGCGTCCGTTCTCTCTACAGATCCCATGCGCTCTCTTCGCACCTCTTCCCCCTGCAGGATAGCTTGTCTGTTATTGATGAATCCTATCATCGAGTTTTCCCTATTTCATTCATTTTTTTTCGTTTTTAATTGCTTGCCAGTCGGATCAGTCGGTGAAAGCCGCTTTCGTTAGGCCGCTTTCATACTTTGCGCACCGACGCCGTCACGCGCGTGACGGCGTCAAATCGACGCCGTCATCTGCGTTGATTTGACGCCGTCACACGTGTGACGGCGTCAAACTCACGCAACCATTTGCCCGCCGCAGAAGACGGCGTCCATAGATAATGCGGACCCAATCACACTACAGTATGGTGATTGTGGCCGATTCGAATCTCGGCGCTATGCCAATAAGGTGATCGTGGCCGCTTCGTGTATTGACACCGTCACGCGCGTGACGGCGTCGGTGCGCAAAGTATGAAAGCGACCTTACTTCTGATAACCCATACTTCGGTCAGCTTCGCCTACATTCAAAGCTTTTGTATCACTCAATTCAGTGATTACAAACTCATCTCCAAGTTTAGGTCCAAAAATCCTTGCAGTTCAGTGGTTTACAAGTTTTCCTAACGTGTCGTGGTATCCTTCGTCATAAGCAGATACCATCACTTTTAATTACTTCAATCCCGTAATGAGTTGTACTACGACGGGGCCAAACTTCTGTAATCCTTCAATATTCTGAAGAGCTTCAGAAGATTCAATCTCCAGAAGAAATGACAAAAGTGCTATTTCGCGTGCTTCGAGTTGAACACTATCAAAAATAAAAAATCGCGAGACACAGGTGGAAACTGGGAGACTTATGAACGAGTGTCAAAACTGTACAGAGCTTCCAGCAAGACCTACACTTGTAACTAAGATTTTTATTAGCAAATGACACTGACCAAAATTAAGTCCAGTTCCTAGGAGAACATCCCAAAAACGCGCCAGATTCAGCATTCATCCCGCCACTAAGTCCGAAGTGACATCAGCATTACGCGGTGGCTTTTCCACTGCCATCCTCCCCTGATAACAGGATGTGTTGAATCTGGTACACTGAAAACTGCACTGCGCACTACGTTTAAAGGCGCACTAAGCCATAATCAAGTTAGTGGTTTAGTTCATTGGGACGAGTGGGTCCTCGGATAACTCCTAGGCTGCACCCTTTTTGCGGCTTCACGGTGCACCCTCACAGCATTCAGCCAGCTTGGACACAACCAAGCTACGCTAGAGGAGCAAATTTCCAACGTGGCTGCGTAGAAAGGGGAGTGAAGAGGTAGAGAGGATAAGGCAGCGATTTAAATAGTGAAGACAAATTCGTCAAGGAGAAACAGGGGACTGGTGGTACTAGGTGGGACTGATATGGTGGGACTTTGCGCGATATTATCGAGCCAAAACTTGTTTCTAGGCTCCAATACTCGTACGAGGAGTGTGATCAGAAGCTTTATTTTTGGCATTCGTGGGGGGTTTTACTTCATTTTTCTTCACTGAAGAGTAAATCAGGACCTCTACGATCTGTGGTACTCACAATAACTCACACTTTATCGCGGAGTGAGCTTTTGAAAGATGCTGCGCCTTTTTATATCATCTTTCTATCGCGACAATGATGTGGTCACTTCATGTAGCGTGCGGGATGCAGGGCAGGACCATCAAAAATGAGTAACCGCGTCACGTGAAATTTGCTAACGCGCGCGCCAGATGCTCTGCTGCTTCCGTTATGAACTAATCGCGTGCGAGGGTGCGGGACGGTGGCGGACTCCAGCGATCCTGACCCGATTTAATAGTCTTGGCTCTCGTTCTTCGTTCTTCCACTCTCGTTGCAATGATGAATAAGAACGTCATCGGCACTCTAATGACAATCAGCAACTTGCAGCTGTAAAAGCGTTTTAAAAAGCGTAATTGTGTAGAACTCTAATAGGCAGAGCTTCCAACAAGTTGTTAACTTTATTTTTTACTCAAATTGTACAGCTATTAATCAAAAGCTCAGAGAAGGAGCTGCTCTCATTTCTGATGAAGGCTCGTATTTCTCAAAGAAGTGAAATGAACAAGGCCGCGCTGGCGAAAAAAAAAGAAGGCGAAACGAACTTGACGACATTTGTTTTCTCATAATCATTATCGAATCTTATCAACCATATCAATTTGGATCACCCACCATTGAAGTTCCTGGCCCACCCTGCTTGACACCTACGGCTTTAAGCGCACCAGGATTTGCAAAAATCGAAACGGACTCAATAAATCCAGCCATTTCACGCTCCTTATCGTATCTCATCAACCGTTATCAATGCGGATCACCCATTTTTAATGACCCTGGTCCACCCTGCTAAACACTTATGAGTGTCAGCGCTCTTAGATCAATGCTAAAGGAAAAAGGAATTTGAGGGCATTCGCCTTCCCATGCTCATTATCAAATCTTATCGATAATTATCGATTTAGATTACTCACCATTAATGTCCTTGACACACGCTGCTAAGTGTCTATGATTGTCAGCGCTTTCGGATCAACGCGAAAGGCGAAACAATTTGACGACGTTTGTTTCCTAATACTCCATATCAAATCTTATCAACCATTATCACTTCAGATCACTCACACTGAATGTTCCTGGCCCACCCTGCTCAACACCTATGAGTGCTGGCGCTCCAGGATCAATGCGAAAAGCGAAACAGATTCGACGACTCCGACCTTTTTACGCTCGTTATCAAATCTTATCAACCGTTTTCAATGCCGGTCATCCACCATAATGTCGCTGTCTCAAGACTCATAACACCTATAAATATCGTCTATCAGTCATCTATTTACCTTATCAAATCCTATCAACCGTTTTCAATAAGGGTCACCCACCATAATGTTCCTGTATCAAGACTCATAACACCTATAAATGTCGTCTATCAGTCATCTATTTGCCAATGTTCAATCCCTCGCAAGACAATATACAACGGTCTAATGGTCGATTCCGAAGAAATTCGACGATGATGATGTTCTCCTTACATAAAATTGGGCACTATTCCCATATCAGCCTCACCACTTGAAGGCACGTTCCAGGATCAACTTGAGTGGGTTGAAGCGCTGAATTATGAACTATCCCAACTATTTTTGTCTACATGCTTTGGATGAATGTGAGACGTGGACGCCTGCATTGTCGTGCTAGAAGATGTGGGTCCGGCGCCGCGTGCCTTTCAGAAATGGTGGCAAATGGTAGTGAAGCACTCCTCGCTACACTTAAGGGTCTACGCGGCACGAAAAGAGTACAAGCTGTAACCTTCCGTTGCCTGCGAAGCCACGGCGTACCATCAACGATCCACTTTTGCAGTTTCTCAAGGTACGGGCTTTCAAACGATTTCTAAGTTTTGAACAAGCAGCTCTTTTAGCACGTTGTCTTTTGTGGTGATCTTCAATAACAACAAGGATTTCAATCTTGACCGATCAGATGGATTTTGTCGCTATGAAAGTACCTACGCCATGGCCACTCTTTGTGTTTGGGAGGGAATTTCGCAGGTGGTTTGGTGTGGCTTCGCAGGCGGCGGAAAGTTACAGCTTGCACTCCCTTCGTGCCGCGTAGACCCTTAAGAGTAGGGGAGTACTTTACTACCATTAGCCACTATTTCTGAAAGGCACGCGGCGCCGGACCGACATCTTCTAGCACGACAATGCAGGCGTCCACGTCTCACATTTATCCGAAGCATGACTCGAATGCAGTGAAGAGGTGATGGATTAGCCAGCCTGTCTTCTGACTACAGTGCACCCAAAAACCCATGGAGAGCTGTTGTTCAGCGATCCCTTTGATACAACAAGCACTGCTGTACCGTCAGTGAACTGATGAAGGCGGTTCCGATTGCCTGGGACACCATCAATGAAGCACACATACTAAACCCGGTTCAAGGCATGCCGAACAAATTGCTCGAGCTAATTTGACCCTTTGGGCGGACCAAATGTTTTTTTAATTCCGGCTATGCGCGATTCGGGACAGCAGAGCAAGTGATTTATTTTCCTGTGCGGTACCAGCAACAATAATGGGTGTCGACCGCTAGACTATGTAGAATACCAAGTAGTGGTGCATGTTTACAAAACGATAAGAATCGATAACTGGCACATGGATCTACCACCAACATGTAGGATTTAGATTCTCAGCGGGTATACAAATTGCTTACACTTGATGCCATCGAACACGACACTATCGATACCTAAACTACTTGAACTTCAAATAGTGACCACATCAGACAAAGTGTTAAATGGCTAGTAAATAGAGACACTCCATTCCTGATTCATTTACATTGATCGTCGATTTCACTGCAACAAGAGATGTCGGCCGTTAAACAGTCTATGCTCCGAAAAAGGTGGCCTTCCAAGCGATATGCAGTGATAAATGACTAGACTATCGGTAAACACCAGGGACGGTAGTTAAATAGCCGAAACAGACAGTTTTGAGGATACATTTGAGGATCCAAGTAAACTATAGATTCTGTGGAAGGAGTTAGACCGGCCTTGCAAGCCTTCCTACTGAATGAGAGTGAATAGAGTACAAGTGAGCTAGAAGTTACCACGAAATCACATGAACATAGTGGTGAGAAAAGAACTGCTATCAAGCGACGAAATATAAAGCAAATGCAGAGATGCAGACTAGTTTACTTACCGGAGCGGAAAGTCCTCCATAAAATTTCTCGCTGCCGGTAACTGAACTCGTCTGCGTCTCTGCACTCACATCATCTTTCCACCTCTCTAGCTACCTCCCAGTAGGTCTTTGAACTGGCAGAGAACTAGTAGCTGTAAGGGGTCTTCTAGCTAATGAGAAGATTGCCACATAGTAGAGTACGTGAAACCCTGTAAAGGTAGATTGGAGAAGGGAGTGAGAGTGAGCAGTAGAGACAGGAGGGAGTGTGTGAAGAGGTGCGAGGTATTAGGGACACGTGGCAGCATGATATGGCAAGATCCCAGATATTATATGGCATAACTCGAATGATGAGGCTTAGGAATGATCCCAACAGTGTTGTGACAGCTTCTTGACACGTCAGTCACGTTGAAATGTTGAGCCTATTGAACCAAGCTCACCACGTCTGATATTACTCCAATGGGAGACTAATGAGAGATTCACATCAGTCATATCAGTGCTATGTGATGGCGCTGTGTGCTGGCTATGCAACATATGGTCCACGGTTCGGTTTCGGTTTTCATCGCATGCTTCCCCAATAATGAGAAAAAGTTGCAAGTTTCGAAAGCAGTAACCTCAACGTTCCAACTATTATAATCTCGGCACTACTGACATATAACCATCGCTCTTAACTACTAGTTTCGGTTAGATTATTACAGTCCCAGCTTACAAGAAATGATCAGCAAGTGAATATAATTTGGACTCCGATATTAGCAGCAACGGGATGTGTGAGCGCTGAACTACGTTCGATTCGAAATAGTGATATGTATTTATCGCAAGATAGCAAGATACCAGCTGGGCTAGAGCACGGTACTGCGCTTGGGTAGCTTTCATAGTCTTGGGATTTGCGGAACTGCAGAATTGCGGAATTTGCGAACAGGATTAGGGTTCACGTCCCTTGGGACACGCTGGTCCCAAGGGAAAAATTCGGGCTCCTCGGGGACAGCCACGCGAGTACAACCAATGGTTCGCGATACTTCTCTAATGTGGCAAGTGATCCATCCACCTTGCAAAACTCGCTAATTATGCAGTCGTTATTTCTGTGGAAATAAAAAGGGCAGCTATATGCACATCAACCATGTGACCCACTTTAACAGCCTCATGTTTTCCCACATTTCCATTGTTTCATAAATGTTCACCATGCATTCGCTTCATGCTAATTGTGAGAAAAACAATAAAAATAAATACAAAATGCCTCACAAATTGTTGTCGGCCGGGAATGTGTGGTAATATTATTTGATTCTGAATTAAAATGTATGATTTGTAGCTTTAAATTCGTGACTTGCACTGAGCTATAAAAGGTGCTCACCACATGTATGACCGCCAGTGGTTCAATCCCTCTCCATAAGCTCCCTATGTCTTTAGAGCGATCTGTAAACCTTGCAACTTCTGTAACGCTCATAGACTTTGTGTTGATAACCAGTGTTTCAGTATTACTATTGAGATGGCATGCCAAGAAAAGTAAACACTTCATAAGAGAGCAGATCATTAATTTGAACCAGTTATCACGAACGTGATTATAGAACTTGATGGCCATGCCTGCTGAGATTACGTGAACGTATAATTATTCAAATCCTACCATTTCTCATTGTAGAACAAATATAATTGTAGAACAAAAAAAATATGAATACAACACCGCTTCTAATTCATGACCAATCGACCAATAAACGGAAACCCCATGATTTTTCCGTCTTTTTGCTATAACTTACTTTAAAATTTTCCATAAATTCGAAAAAGGTACCAGTAGGAAGCCCTGCTCAAGGAGAATGTGGGTGTCAAACCTTCTTTTTTCTTTTCTCCTTCGACACAAATTTTGCTCAAAGTACTGCGGGCGATTCTCCTCGACGCTGCGGAGTCGTAAACTCTCCACTTCGATTGTGACTTTCAAGGCAAAAGCGAACATACCCTTGTACTCGAGGAGAACATGAACCCATGATCATTTTGGTATCTCTCATGTTAGGATTCGGCAGCGTTAAACTGAAAATTGTATTTGAGAAATTTTTAATTGGAATGTGTCCATAGCTCTGCGATTTTTAGCTACGCCCCTCGTGATGGGAATCCATCATAAGCTCGAGAAGAGGGTCAAAGATAATCTCTTTGATCTATTTCAAGGTATGCAGAAGCATTCACGCTAACGTAGGCCAAGTAACTCACAGAAGAATAGGCGAAACCGGTTACGACGTCATGTCGTGAAATATTGGCGGTGGTACAGGGCAGAAAAAGCTTTTGAGTTTTTAATAAATTGTTATGTCTTTCATGAAGTGTTGCTGCTGTGTTGCTGCTCTTGCTTCAGCACGTGCATCTTTGTTTTCTTGTAAGTCTTCGGTATCTCCTTCTCGTGTTCTTCCTCTTGTTCGTCCTTCCTATCGGCACATTCATGGATCAGCTGTATCGGATATTCTCCGCCAGAAACGACCTTGACTTTTACCGATATTTCTTCCGATTCATTGTAGATTCGCTTTTGGGGGAGGATCTGCCATGACTCTGCTTGTCATTGAATCGCCACATCCCGGGGGTTCTGCGGATGAGTCTGGATCCCGAAATAGAGGACCCTCTTTCTACGGCGTGCCTTTTTCTCTTCTTTCCGCACTTTTCGGCTTCAGCTATCTCATATTTGGTTTCGTCCATGATTTTTTTCAGTTTGTCGATCCTCTTGTCGGCAATGGCTAGTACGGCCGTTGCCTCGAAGTGGTGTCTATGTTTCTGTTGCTCCCACCGCCTCTCCTAGCTGTTCTTGACTAATTGATAGAAGGTGTTATGGTATTGATCTGGCAGTTACTCGTAATTTTTGAGATACGTTCATACGTTATTGGGGCACTTGTATGCCAATGCTTTATTGTTCAGTTGTACTAAGTTGTGCTCCTTGCACGGGAGACGAATATAGTAGCCGTCTTCTCTGCGTCTATGGTCGAATAGAGTCATCCCGAATTTTCTTGTCTGCGGCTTCTTGAGCTTTTTGTTGTGTTTCTCAAAATTCCTCTGCACCGGTAGCGACTTTCAAGTTTACTCACATTCATCTCGCTCCTCTTGAGAAATTCTTGATTGATTGTCCGTGGTTGCTCAACTTGGTTGAACAGTATTCATCACCACAGATTATCCCAGTGGGTTATCTGGTCTTCTGGATATTCTGTAATGGTAATATTTTGCGGAATGGGACGGAACCTTGATGGTCGGTGATCCAGCCTGATAACGGTTGATAAGATTCGATAAGGAGCGTAAAAAGGCTAGAGTCGCCAAATCAGTTTTGCTTTTCGCATTGGCCCTAGAGCGTTCATATTCACAGGTGTTGTGCAGATTGGGACGGGGACTTTGATTGTGGCTGAACCAAACTGAAAATGGTTGTTAAGATTTGATAAGGAGCATGAGAAAGCAAATGTCGTCAGATTCGTTTCGCCTTTCGCGTTGATCCAAGAGCGCTGACACTCATGGGTGTTTAGCAGAGTGGGACGCGGACATTAATAGTGGGTGATCCAAACTGATAATGATTGATAAGATTCGATTAGGAGCGTGAGAAGGAAAATGTCATCAAGGCCGGTACGCTTTTGCGGCTAACAGTGGAATGTTAACATTGGCAGGTATTGTTAGGTGCGGGACCTCAATGGTACTGTTGGGTAAAGGGTCTCAGTGATAACGGCTTACGGTGACTGATAAGTACCGTTAGAAATCGGAGAGGATGAAATCCTTCACATCGCTCGATACTACTATACGATCGCTTTAGCAAAAGCATCTGATGCTCAGTGCCATTGACTAAACATATTTTGTATATGTTCTAATATCACTGACCGATTTATCGACCGCTGAATCCTAGCGTTCCAAAAAATGGTGCATGTCTTTCGATACTGCGATCTATATTGATAATCATGATACACCTATATTTGTGACAGCAAAGCAAGCGTTTCACTCGAAATCATTTTCTAATGCGGTACTGGCAACACTGGGTATCGACGCTAGACTATGTGAGATTCCAAATAGGGAAACATGTTCACGAAAACGATAAACGTCGATAATCGGGATATGGATCTACCATTAAAATGTTGGAATTAGATGCTCAGCAAGTGAACAATTTGTTACCAATCGATGCAATCGAATGCAAAACTATCGATGTCTAAACTATTCAAACTCCCAATGATGACTTAAGCCAGTTGGCTCGCGCACACCACTTCGCGCGATCGTGTCGATGACGTGCAAAACGGGCTCGATGCAAAACGGCTGAAGTATAATTACACCGAAATGCTTTTTCATCACCATCTTCTCTTCTTCTATCCAGATGAACACTCAGCTGAAAGCATAGGAAAGGAAATTTCCACTCAACTCTATACACAACTGTGGTCGTGCCGATCAAACCCATTTTGTACAACATCACCATGAATAGCGCGCAGTAGTGTGGGCGATTCATGGCATGTTGTGCAAAATGGGCTTGGATATATAACACATGAATAACATGTAAATTACATAACAGAAATATACAACACACATTTATCACGCAATAACGACAATATACCGTATCATACCTGATTCCCGAAGTCACCTCCGCTTGGGCGACTGGCGACAGTCGGCTGACGTATTAGAGCCCCATACGGCTGATATCACGTAGCTTTATGGCTGACGGTGTCTCCCATGGGAATCCAACCACGGCTGCTCCCAGTCGGGGAGCAGGGGTAGACACCGGTCAACTTTGTGCCAGCGCTCCACTACTCGACAGCCAAGGTGCACCGCACCCCAGATACCGAGCAGCATCATGGCGTTGCCCGGTGAAAACCGACTGGCAGTCGGCAGCCGGTCTCATATACCGGCTTCGACCACAGAGGGCGGGAAGGCCGCATGTCGCTTGACGCGACAAGCGGCGCCGCAGCGCGGACGGACCGGGGAGCGCGGTGCCCCCGAAGCCATCGTCGCGGCGATCTGCGACAGCTAGAACGCGTGGCTCATCCTTGAAAAGGACCAATCAGCGTCAAAAATTTTATCTTGCATCTCATACTTTACCTCTTACTGTGGAATTGCATATAATTGCCTAGTGCACTAAAATGAATCAATGTTTGACCATGAGAGGTTCTGCCTGTGGATTAGAACCGAACTAGTTTTCCCTGAAAGTCATTGTGTATTACCGCAATTACATTCAATTACCGTTATCATTTCAAAAGAAAGTAGAACGTGTGGCGCCTTCAAAGAATGGTTCGACCGGTGTTTTCACTCTGCTACATATCTTTGATTTGTTATTTCCACGATGGACTTAGACTGTTTCTTTTTATTTCTACGATAGACTTAGTCAATCTTCTAGGTGGAAATGACAATCCGCTTTTTGGTGACTGCACTCTCCACAGTGCATATGCTTACTTCTGATAGTCTTCCTGGTTTTGAAACCTCATGCCAGATGAAGCCCGGTACTGCCTACTACTCTTGCACAACGTCTTTCAATATGACATATCAAGACGGCTGGGCAATTTTTGGCAAATACGGACGAGCCTACAAGGTGACAGCTATTACTGTGCTTTAAAGTTATCTTTTCCAAGCGGGAAGTGGTAAGGAAGATAGTACAAAAAATTTGTCGCTTTCTTAATGATCTAAAACCCCTTCATTGAACAAGCCCTAGCTGAGTAAATGAAATAGTAGCAAATCCAAGCGTGATGCAATAGCTAGGAACTTCGAGGAAATCGATGAATAGGCTGCTCCATTAAAGCGATCGAAAATTTTCTGCAGAATTAACCTTCCTCCCTTTTCGTATGAGTTTCTTCGTGGCCTAAACCTGTTGTTCAAATAACAGTATTTGATAGAGTCCTGTAGCAATTCTCTGATGAAGTCGATTAACATCCCCCCTTTTCGTTCCGGGGCATAAAACTTTGTATGCCAACTAGTGAGAGTCTACATTGGAAAATTTCATTAGCAATACAGTAATCTACGTGCCAGTATTAATGCTGTGTATATATCGAAAACATTTACGGTATCATTCCAAGATGGCAGAATAACCATCTACTGGCTGAATAGCGCGGACGAAGGGCTACCATTCTTCAATTTTCCTGTGAATACTAGTGGAAACAATTGACTATTAGGTCTATGCAGAATAAATGGCCGAAACGTAATTGGCAATAACTTCGCTCAGTCACAACTTTATTTGTCGAAATAAAAACCATTCGAATCTACAGAATTTTGCCAACGATCTGGTAAGTGAAATATACCATCACGATCAAATTCTGGATTGCGAGAATCAATAAAGTCAAGAATGGCATTTTTATCGTGCATACTTTTTCTGCCGCAGGTTTGCATCGGAAACCCAGAAAAAGTGGTAATCCGTCAGAAAAAGGTCTGGGGAATAGGGGGGGGGGGTGAGGGAGAGGCTCGATAATTAACTGCATCATTTTTTTACTGGGTGCTCAAAACAACGCAAAACCCCACAGTTCGCAAGTCACCCGGCAGAAACTGATCGAGACTCTCCCTAACCCCCTTATTCCTCAGACCTATCTCTGACGAATTACCACTTTTTCCCGGTTCTCGATGCAAAACTGGGTCAGAAGGAGTTCGCCGAAACGATGCATGTTGAAAATGCCATCGTTGACTTCATTAATTTTCGCAATCCTGAATTTGTTCATGATGGCATATTTTCTTTACCAGATCGTTGGCTAGGTTGTGTAGATTCGAATGGTTTTTATTCCGACAAATAAAGTTGTGTCTGAGCGAAGTTATGGCATTTGAAAAAAGTAGTCCGTTTTGGCCATTTATTCTGCATAGACCTAATATTTGGTAGCTACGAAAATTCTCGCTCTTCACGTGCACCAATTTTGGATACAGCTATCCCGGAACAAACATATTATTGTAGACTAAACAAAAAATTAGTAGATGCCTGTCTGTAGTGACTGCACATTAATGATGAATTCAGAGGGCATGAGATTCGATGTGGCCTTTTCAACGTTGTAGTTTCGAAGCAGTGTCCTCGTGATAACTTCCCAGCATGCTTGAAACCGTGACGTTGTCAGGCAAAAGGTCACGCTTGAAACCGTGACGTTGTCAGGCAAAAGGTCACCCCTATATGATAGGCAAAATAGTGCCTGTACCCAAGCTATTAGGCTGTCGAAAAAGTTCTTTCGTTTTAAAAAAAAAATTTTTTTCTCTTGCCAAACTGCTTTCCAGCAATTTCTCCCGTACATGTACATTTAGTACAAGCTCACACGCATCTATAGGTATTATTGTCTTTCATCTCCCGGATAACCTTTTTCGGCGAAATAAATAAATCAAAGAGTACTTTCGAAGACTTCTACTGTATGATTTCAAATATGGCTTCTCAGCAACCGAATACAGTCGTCGTATAATTGCTGCATTTGAGGAGGGTTCAATGTCTGAACTTGTGGCACAACTTTGGTGCAAATGTCTTTGAGAAGGCAACCACAGTGTCAAAGATTCTGACCGATCTGGACGCCCATCGGAAGTCGACAGCGAACGATTGCGAGTGCTGGCTCGCAACACTGTACTAACAGCAGACCTACACTGTGAGGAGCTGGATAGACTGGCCGCGAAAATCACAGAGAAACGTCGGAACCATGACACGATGCGTTTCTTGCACGATAATGCTCGCCCACATATTCAAAAGGTGACTTGCCAAAAAATTCTCGCGCTTGAATGGAAAGCGCTGCCCGTCCATCTGATAGCCCTGATTTGCTCCATCGGATTATCAACTTTTCCTTTCCCCATCTAACGCCATTCAAGGAAAAACCTTCGATAATGAAGATGACATGGAACGGTGAATGTTCAACTTCTTCAAATAAAAGCCTGATCCGTTCTATGCGGATGGCATAGCAAACTTGCCTAAAAGGTTGCGAAGATGGTAGAACAAGATGGTTTACCTTGTTTCTTAGTATGCTCTGTGTTTTGTAATGAAGTGATGAAATAACTCGCTTCAAGGAACGAAAAAACTGTCCCGACAAACTAATATTTTAATTTCTAGAGAGTTTGTTGTGACTGAGACCTGACTGAGATCTGTCCTGAAAAGGAGGTAATCTTCTCCTGTACACCAGTGGATGGAGTTGAATCTACGCATTGATGAAGCTTGTGAAAATGCTTTCTGCAATGGTTCTCCGGATCAAGAAAAATGCGATGGGCATGAAAGGTGAAATAGTGACCGCAACTCTCGCTGCGTGCACCTTCGAGTTTGGAAATGTTCTAAAACCTGATCATGGTGCAACAGTTGAACAAAACTTGCCTGAGGCCTAAATTCCAACACTGGTTACATCACGACCGTTCAGAAACAGCTCCTTTCTAACGCACGAGTGGTGGGCCCACCACACTTCGGAATCACGATTGCGTTCTTCCTTAACGCGTGCAGTACAACGTTTATCTGATCCCTCGTGAAGAATGAAAACTCTGGCTGAAATTTGGGTGTGTTCCCATGTTGTTGCCATAGTTGCCTTCGTCACTGCCAGCAATAATTCAGATTGGGCATGCCAGCGCTACACGGTGACGTCGTGCTGGCTTCTTTGGCTCTGCATGCTCCAGAAACTCTTACTTACGCCTCATTAATGGAAGTGCTTATGTGGTTCCGAGTCGAACTATGCATCTGCCCGCAGAATAAGCTGCATTATCTTAGTAACGACGGGCTGCAACCCTCGAGTGTGCCTTTATGAATAAACTGGTACTACCTTTGGATAGAATAACGTTGCAGCCAGCCGCTTATACCATTTCACAAAACATGCCAAAAGCTAAAAAAATTTATATGATCTGATAAAGGTAGCTGCCCCTATTGCAAGATTCAAAAAGCAGTGAACGACCCAGGACATTTACCAGTTTCAAAGTTAGCGATATTCAAAAAGCGAAATTAGGTATGGCTAATGAATCCTCTATGTACTTCAAATCGCTTCATTTGCAATGATGTCTAGTGCTCAACATCCATTACTCAGGCATTTCGAAACGAACAACCATGGAAAGAGGCAGAAAAGCTTTGCAACAAAGAAGGTGCGCATTTAGCGTCCATAACGAGTGCGGAGGAGAATGCATTTGTTCGTGGTAAGTATTTTTTGAAACCATCTCGAGAAGCTGTGCTGTCCCACATCCGTTTTTATTATATCCGCCCAAACTATGAAGCGCTGATCCTTCCAAGCGCCGACGAAATCTTTCCATAAGCTGTCTGTTGTAAACTGTGTAAAAGTGAGAAATCACAAAACAAAAGCAGAAGCCACAAGTGAAGTTTGCTCTCAGTCTGCACTCTAACTAATTTCGATGGTTCCTTCAACAAAGCTGATCCTTCGCGGCTCACAAGCACACAATCAAAATTTCCTATCCTCTCGTTGGTCGTCAGAGGTTCTTGTCGTGAGTAATCTTGGCCCCGCTACGGTTTGACGAGGTCATCGGCTGATCCATGGAAATAGTCATTTCGGACTACTTCTTGCGGAAAGATGGTGGATGTTGTGTTTAAAGCTTTGCACTATTTTCACTGGTCCCATCGTCTTTTCGACGACGCCTTGAATTACGCTGTCGGTAGGAGCACTTATTAACAACGCCCAAGCATTCGAGGCACATCAGAAGACGCGAGTGATCACAGAAACCAACAGCTCAGAAGAGTGAAGTTGCAGACGCTGCACATGCATGTCACCTCCTTTTATTCATCTCTTAAGCTCGAACTGATGCAATGCTTATCAAACTAGGCAATGAGATGATCTTCTATTTTCCATCAAAGAATGAAGACTCAGCTGAGGCCATACTACAGATAACATGTGGCTCGCAAACGCATTAAAGGACAAGAGAAATCGTCATATGCTAGTGAAGAGAGACTGCGTATTGACAACTGGTTACTGGAACCATATGAATCTTTCTACAAAATTTATTTGCTAACTACTCGTATACAAAATTCATTTGCTATTCACTCATGAACCAACATGTGCGTTCCAATCAACTTTCTGCATACGGTGTTGTTTGATGTCAAGCTCCTTTGCCCCTTCTTACTCAGTTTGTGTTAGACCATAAAGGTTGCTACGAAAGGCACGTGACTGCGCCATCTTTCGAGTGAACCACACGGCTGCATATAGAATAGTTGTTTTTCACACAAAGATCTGAGAAAACGGTCGAGTTCAACGCAGAAAAAGGTGTTACTTGCTCGTAGCTGAGAACCGTTATGGGCAGCTTCAAGCCTCCGCCGAGGAATCCTCCATATTTGATCCATTGAGAGAGAATCGTAAACGTGAAGGTAGGTAGTGATCAATAGAATTTCGTAGGCTGAGGGTCCAAAGTGCAAAGAGGAGATGTGAACCCGACCAGGTGAGTTCAAGCCTAAAACTAATTTTTAATTCAGAAACTAATGTTGAATTAAACCTAAGATAAGTGCTCAAGACTATATTGCAGAGAGGAGAGCGTGAGGACAGCGCAAAAGATGAACAAAGCCAAAGGAAGTTTCCTTGGTCCTCGTGGAATTGGACTGTGCACGAGGTGTCAAGTTCTGTAGTCAAAAGCGCATAACCAATGCAGTGGTGCGAGATACCTTGTTCACAATTTACAATTCCAGGACGACCGCGGACTAGTGATCTGTTATTCTGATAGATTATCGAAAAATGCATGGCCCTCCCACACTAGGGCGGCCAACGCTTTTCGCCCTCCGTTGATCTGCGGACACCGAAATCACATACAAAGAGACCTCCGACATTTACCGATTAGCCGCGAAAGGCGCTCCCTGAAACGCGAAGATGAAAACGTAGCTGATATGGTATTCTTCCATATCTTACGACGAGTGCAAGCTCTTAAACTGGTGCCATATAGTCACGATATGAACCAGAAAAGCATTTGTATTTGCTAAGAAGGTGAATGAAATGTCTATGTATCACGAACCTTGCAGCAAAGACGGCCAAGACTAGTGGCCCTGTCGTCAGTCTCTCTAGAACAAGGATGTGTACTGAAGGCATTTCAAGCACAATGGATCTTTTTTCAAAAGAATCGTTTGAAAGTCCGTCACATCAACGGAAAAAAATCCTCGACTGACTTCCTATTCTTGCTTTTCCGAGATATGATATGGATTCAAGTAGTTGTTAGAAAGCGGCATCCTAGTAGATACCGAACAGGAGACGGGCACTCAAAGTGATGTTCGAGGGAAGTTACGACAATTGAAGTGGAGCGTTCGAAGTTTTTTCGAACTTTTCTCGTCTGATTCGCATATAGGGAAGTGTGCATTCGTTAGGGAGATCAAGCGGTCAATAAATTAGGCTAAGGGATGTAAACCATAGAAATACCGGAAACACCAAGCATGTCATCGAAAGCTGTCTAAACAGTAGGTGATACCACTCTCGCAAAAGCAAGCTTGCTATTATATATTAGTGAATCGCAAGACAACATCACACATACAAAGAATCGATGAGCTTTACGATAGTCCTTTTCGAATCGATCAAGAAATTTTTCGTTTTATGTATATAACATACCTTTAGCCTGCACTCCGATTGCTCGAGGTAATCTTTCAAAGCAGAGTAGAAAAATAATAGGGAGTGAACGATAACTCGCCCTTTTCTAGTGTCTTAATTCACAGCTATTTTTACAGCTACGCTATCAGTCAGTACGGCTGCTATATGTTGACAATCTTGGTGTGTTCGAAGAATCTGCCACCGTACATAAGGAGAGCCCGCAAGATCGGAGTTGGATTGGTCTTCAGTCTGCCTCTGCTCAATGTCCCCGTCGTCTCTATAACCCATCCGATAGGTAT